>NDXB01018606.1:0-10326 GCA_002631895.1 Agapornis roseicollis
CACGCTCCTTTTGATGCAGCCCAGGATACGGTTGGCTTTCTGGGCTGCAAGAGCACACTGCAGCCAGCTCATGTTCATTTTCTCAGCAGCCACCACCCCCAAGTCCTTCTCCGCAGGTCTGCTCTGAATCTCTTCTCTGCCCAACCTGTAGCTGTGCCTGGGATTGCTCTGACCCAGGTGAAGGTCCTTGCACTTGGCATGGTTAAACTTCATGAGGTTGGCATCAGCTCACCTCACAAGTGTGTAAAGGTCCCTCTGGATGGCATTCCTTCCCTCCAGCGTATCCACCGAACCACACAGCTTGGTGTCATTGGCAAACTTGCTGAGGGTGCACTCAATCCCACTGTCCATGTCAGCAACAAAGACGTTAAACAAGACCGGTCTCAACACCGATCCCTTAAGGATACCACTCGTCACTGGCCTCCAGCCGGACATTGAGCTATTGACCACAACTCTTTGCATGCAGCCATCCAGCCAGTTCTTTATCCACTGAGTGTTCCATCTATCAAATTGATGTCTCTCCAATTTAGAGACAAGGATGTTGTGTGGAACAGTGTTGAATGCTTTGCACAAGTCCAGGTAGATGACATCTACTGCTTTACCCCTGTCCATCAGTTCCATAGCCACATCATAGAAGACAACCAAATTGGTCAGGCAGGATTTCCCCTTAGTGAAGCCATGCTGGCTGTCACCAAGCACCTTGTTGTTTTTCATGTGCCTTAGCATGCCTTCCAGGAGAATCTGCTCCAAGATTTTGCCAGGCACAGAGGTGAGACTGACTGGTCTGTAATTCCCTGGGTCATCCATTTTCCCCTTCTTGAAAATGGGGGTTATATTTCCCTTTTTCCAGTCATTGGGAACTTCACCTGATTGCCATGATTTTTCAAATATGATGGCCAGTGACTTAGCAACTTCACTCATCAGCTCCTTCAGGACCCATAGAATCATAGAATAGTTAGGGTTGGAAAGGACCTTAAGATCATCTAGTTCCAACCCCCCTGCCATAAGCACGGACATCTCACACTAAACCATGTCACCCAAGGCTTTGTCCAACCTGGCCTTGAACACTGCCAGGGATGGAGCACTCACAACCTCACTGGCCAACCCATTCCAGCATCTCACCACCCTAACAGGAAAGAATTTCTTCCTTATATCAAATCTAAACCTCTCCTGTTTAAGTTTGAACCCGTTACCCCTTGTCCTGTCACTTACAGTCCCTAATGAAGAGTCCCTCCCTAGCATCCGTATAATGGATTCCATCAGGAACTTGTGCACGTCGAGGTTTATAAGATGGTCTTGAACCAGATCCTCTCCTATAGTTGGCTGAAGGTCTTCATTCTCACAGTCCCTGCGTCTGACTTCCAAGACTTGGGTGGTGCGGTCAGAGCATTGTGAAGACTGAGGCAAAGAAGTTGCTAAGAACATCAGCCTTCTCCAAATCCAGGGTAGCCAGGTCTTCCAATAGCTTCCAGAGAGGGCCCACATTGTCCCTAGTCTGTATTTTATTTGCAATGTAATTATAGAAACCTTTCCTGTTATTTTCACATCTCTAGCCAAGTTTAATTCTAACTGGGCCTTAGCTTTCCTAACCTGGTCCCTAGCTTCCAAGACAACATCCTCCCAGGCCGCATGTCCTTGCTTCCACCTTTTATAAGCCTCCTTTTCCCCTTGAAGTTTCCTCAGCAGCTCCTTATCCATCTAAGGAGGTCTCCTTGCCCTCCTGCTGCACTTCCTTCTAGTTGGGTTGCAACACTCCTGAGCTTGCAGCAGGTGATCCTTGAATACCAACCAACAGTGTTGGGCCCCTTGGCTCTCTAGGGCTATATCCTATGGAACCTTACTAAGCAGGTTCCTGAAGAGGCCGAAGTCTGCTCTCTTGAAGTCCAGGACAGTGAATTTGCTGCACGCTCTTCTCACTGTCCTGAGGATCTTGAATTCTACCATCTTGTGATCACTGTATCCAAGGCTGCCCTGGAACACCACATTTCCAACCAGTCCTTCCCTGTTGGTGAGCACGAGGTCAAGTATGGCACCTCTCCTTGTCAGCTCACTATTAGTTGCAGAAGGAAGCTGTCTTCCACACAATCGAGGAACCTCCTGGATCGCTTGTGCCAGGCTGTACCGTCACTCCAACAGATGTCTGGGTGGTTGAAGTCCCTGATGAGGACAAGGGCCTGTGAGTGTGAGGCTTTTCCTATCTCTCTGTAGAGTGCTTCATCCACAGAGTCCTCTTGATCAAGCGGTCTATAACAGATCCCCACAGTAATGTCTCTGATCACTGTTCTCCCTTTAACCCTGCCCCACAAACTCTCTGTTGACTGATTACCTGTCCCCAGACAGAGCTCCATACTCTCCAGCCTATCCCTAACACAAATAGCAACTCCGCCTCCCCGCCTGCTGTGCCTGTCTTTTCTAAAGAGCCTGTAACCTTCTATTCCAACAGTCCAGTCATAGAAGCCGTCCCACCATGTTTCTGTGGTACCAGTGATATAATAGGCATCATTCCTCCTTAGACGTGCATGCATCTCTAATTCCTCTTGTTTGTTCCCTGCCTGTGGTGGGGGGATTGGAACTAGATGGTCCTTTCCAACCCTATCTATTTTATGATTCCCCATGCTACAGGTGTTTGTATTGAGGCATCTGAGCCGAGCTCCAAATGAAGCAAGCTCATTGGCTGGAGTGGCTGCAGTATCTGTACTTTGCTCCGAGGATTCATTATAGGTGCTGGCAACTGACTGGAAGTGTTGGAATGGAATGACGCCCCGCTCCCCTAACACATATAGTTTAAAGCATCCTTGACCAGTCTGGCAAGCCTCCTACCAAAACCGCTCTTCTCCTTCATTGTTAGATCAGCTCCACCAGCCTCCAGTAGACCTCGCTTCCTAAACTGGGTCCCGTGTTCTAAATACCCAAGCCCCTAATTATGGCACTCACAAACCTTTCTCTTCACAAACTTAAAAAAAAATAATATGGAAAAGATGCTTTGGTTCCAGTCATAGCTATAACGACCAACTTTCAAACCTTCTTGAGTTGTTTTTCTTGGTTTAGAAGCCATAGCCTCATGTTATGTGCTCTGAATCAGCCTCACATCTATATTCTCTATTCAGGATAGGCTTGGGAAGTGCAGGCCATTGAACCAGCATGCCTCAGTTTCCCTGAGTGGAGAGAACTAGCAATAGGGATATTAAAGAGTTAACTAGGTAGTGCTTCATACATCACAACCTTCCTGTTTCAGCAAGTCTCCAGTAACACCTAATTAACAAATCCCTGATGAGCTGTTTCTTAGAGAGCTCAGCATTGGTGCTCTACGCAAATCTTCTTTAACACACTAGCCATGCAACTATGATGTCCCTGCTGCCCCTCAGGGAGGGTATAACAGGATTCTTCTGGCTGGCTTTAAGCTGTCATTCATCCCCCCCAGCCCTTAACGTTTATTTACTAAACTTTGGAGTATTTGCTACCAAGCAAAAAACAGCAAGCTACATCAAAGCCTCCCTATTATCACTCCCTAGTGAACTGTAAAAATATAAATTCAAAGCTGACAAGCTAGTTAGACTTTTAACTAAAATCTGAGCACAATTAACTTTAACCATGCCACTCTGCTACTGTACTTCTGGCACCAACTTTGAGAAGTGGCCCAAATTCTTCTGACAAACAGAAAGACCATTTATCTACTATATTTATTCAGGCCAAACCTTCTCCTTCGTGTCAAGCTGGGAATGTAGCTTTGCTGACTGTGACTGGCAGTGATAAAGGAGCTGGTACGATTTTCAAAAGAGGAGCATGTCCCGCTTTCCCAAATGTTAGTGAAAAGTGAATAATATGCCCTTTTTAATAAGAGCTGGGTACCCATTCAGAGATGCACACTGGGAAAAAGGAGCCTATAAATTACTATATATATAAAACTACTGCCTTAGTAAGGCTTTCTGCTGGATCTCCTACATAAAGCTATTTTTATTTGCAGGAGTGATTAAGGAAAGTGATTCTGAAAGAGGGAGAGAAGAATCATTTGTCTATGGTAGAGTTAGGAAATGAAAATTTGCATACATGTGGTCCTTTCCAAGGTTCCTTGAGGCCCTATGCACATTCTGTGTACTGAATCATTTTAGTAGTACCTAACCTGTAAGATAGAAACTGTCACAAACAATGTCCTACCTAAGCATCCATATGGAAAGGAAAATAATATAAAACTTTTATATATTATATATTTTCAATATATGTATGTATTCCAAGAGCTTTGGACCCTAAACTCAAACAATTCCAAATATTTATATTTAGTGGAAACTTTAAATCCAGAGTCCAAAATCATCATTTTCAATGGAGAGAGGTGACTCTCAAACACACAGGTCATACCTTAAGTGGGTTCAATGGCCCTTCACTAGTGCTTTTCTCTTCCCTTGCTTCTTAGATGTTACATCATTATATTTAACCTCTCATCTAGGACTAATCTCTTTCTACTTCAGGCATCTAGCTTAACTCTGAAACAACTGGAGAATATTGTCTTGAATCCATCATTATCAGCAAATCTCCACAGCAACAAGATATCCTGAAGGACAAAACAAGAAAGCTAAGTGGGTACCTCTTGCATGACACCCTGAAGATGATTGTGTATCAGGGCCCTTAAGTGGTATTAAACTCCATGACTCTCCTTTGACAGCAATCTCATACTCAATTTCAAGGACTTCAGAGTGAGGAAGGCGAAGAATTTTCCTACCAGTGTGACAGTACAGGCTTCAGAAAACCTGGTTACTAATTAGGACAAAAAAGCCTTGCAAGCTTCCTCTGAGAGTGCTACCAGTTCCCAGCCATTCTTGCTACGCTCTCATGCTCTTTCAAGAATATCACCTGTATTTTTCTACTTTGCCCCACAGTTGTCTAGGCTCAGTGCTAGTCCAAGGACTTTGACAGGTGAACGCTAGCAAATCTGCAGTTGAAGATGTCAAACAACCCAGCTCTGCACATCTCTTTGCTGAAGGTTACTGTCATCCTCATACAGCAAAATCAGCACTGAAAATGTTCTGCCTGTAAATCAATTAATATAGTGCAAAGCCACCTTGCTGATACATTAAGCCAAGAAGCCACACTGCATACTAGTGGCTAAGGCATATGTATGCTGTTTTAATTCAGCAGCCTGCAGGAGAGAACATAAACAGCTTTACATCCACATAAATTTACCCAAGCTCTTCTACGCTCAGGTGAAGAGTGTTTTGTTCCACTAATACTCACAGGAAAGAAAGAAGCTTCAAGACTGAATGAACTTTAATCCTGTGATTTGAGCAGTATTTGCAATAGCCCTGCAAGGCTTTAGATATTACCAAGCCTATGGAGTTGCCAGACTTTGAGGTACAGAAGGCATCTGGGATGAGACAGGCTTTACAAACCACACTGTGAGTTCTGCCATCCAGGGACAGCTCTGTGGGTTAAAACAGAGGGGCAGCATCACTACTACTCTGGAAGATTCCCAGAAAGCAAGCACAAGCCAGGACTGGGCATGAAGCCCTTTATTGTTATCAGTGTTTTTGTAAAGTCAGTTGCCAGGAGTGACAAACCTCTGTTTTCTAGTAGTGAGTGTTAAAATCAGAACACCCAGACTTTTGTTGCTGAAGAGCAAGGGCTATACTGATGGGCGTCTCTTGGAGACACCCATTTCCCTAAGACAACGGAGGAAAAAGGAACAGGCCATATTTTGTGCATTTGGATGCGATCCATAACAGTTGCTACACACAGCATTCCTTTGACATTTGGTAACTGAGAAACACTAGGCTTATTAAAAAGGAAAAAGAAAACAACCCGCAGTGCTCTGGTTGGTAACTGCTGGTCAGATGAGGTCTGCTGTAATGAATGGATGTCAGAATCAGCAGCCCAAATGATACATTAAGTACTAGCTGTCAAAACAAGGGCTGCTTGACCAGAAGTGACCATTTACACAAACACTCCTGCAGGCAGACGCTTCTTGCTTGACCTCAATTTTCCAAGATCCACAGATCTTCAGGGTTACACACCCCTGCTCTCAAGTTGTGCAAGTAACGTGATGCTCTGCAGCACAACCTCCCTCCATCCAGATTTTATGTAAACAGCCTTGCTTTTTGCAGGGATTTCAGAAAAGCTGGAGCCAGTCACGCTTCAGGAATCTCTGAAAGTTTAATTAAGTTACAATGTCCTAAAACCACAATATAGCTTTTATAGGCACTACAGCTGTAAAGTTCAAAAGGTAAACAGGTAAGCACACACAGTACACTTCAAACACATTTCTTCTAGTTCTCCAGTAATAGCCATCAGGAAAAACTTAACAAGTTTGATATACTTTGCACATAAACATTCTCACTATCTAAATATTTCAATGCAATTCATGAAGAATTACACACTTAACACAGATCAGGCTAGTACCACCTACATGGGGTACATAAACCATCTCCAGATTTAGTGACAGTGCAATTGGGATGCACAGAAGTATCTTGACCCAAGGTGGCACAGCATGTGAGTAGGAAAGTGAACCAAAGAGCCCTGCCTACAGGTTGGCTGTGCTTCACCTGAGGCATATTCCCAGGATTCACTGTAGGGTGATGTCCTCTATAGATAAATGACGCTCAAATCTGAAGAGGTTGGGAGAGAGGAGTTTAAAAGTAGAGATTAATAGAAGGCTTAACAAAGCATAAGTTAAAATAGGGCCATTTTGCCCTCTTAACTTCTTGGTGTGCAAGTTACAACAGAAAACTTCCTCTTCCAGTTGCCTGCTGACGTGTAAGATTACACAATATTCTCTCATCACCTCAAAGTTCGGCCCAGCATTCGCTGCTTTTAAGATGAAATGTAAATGAATGCCTAAGCTTTCAGCACTAGCAGTTACATATACCAGGAGGCTGAAATCAGGTCACTTTGGCCAACACAGAATCATTCCTCACTTTTACTCTTCAGTTCAGGAGGGGTAAGATAGAAGCAAATTTGACGACTGGATAACCTGATGGTCATGGGTTTGATTATATCACTGTCCCAGATTCAAGCCGAGTAGCATCAAAAGGTTTATATAAGCAGACTATTATGGTAGTCTTCATGGTACAATTTGAGTTTTGAACTGCTGTTATTACTGGACAGATTGAGAACATAGAAAAGGAAGATAACTTAGAAAAGTTCATAATCCACTGGGCTAAATGTGCTGCTTACTGACTTATTAAGGAGCTGATACTGGGACAAGCTGAGCCAAGCAAATAAGTAAAGATTTGAAGTTCTAATTTGAGGATTGCTGGAGAAAACAGCTTTTGCTTCAATGTGACAGCAGGGGCATATAGAATTAGTAAGTCATGATATATTGCACATCAAAACAGAATTCAGGATGTTGTCTTTACTGCTTGCTATGACATTTTTCATACCAAATTTCTTAGTGCTTTAAAACATTAGTAGTTGTAGAGAAATTCTAAATCTACTGCTATTGAGAAGACTTTATAGTTATTCTACTCAGTAACAGCTAAACCAAGGAAGTGTTCCAGGCACTCTGGAGTGTTTGGTACAGACTAAGGTGTTTTTTGAATACAGTTAAAGAGTTAAAGGAGGAGATGAGAGGTGGGAAGGATCAACAAAAACTTCCTGCTTAAGCACTTGCACTGTTCCTCTTTTTCTCCAAGAAATATATGAACCATATTCATATTTATGAGACATCAAACAAATCTATATACACAATGGGTTACCTGAAATACTAAGTAACTAAAATGGGATTATTTTTTTACTCATCTAAGATTTTTATCCCATTATGAGATACAGTGGTCTAATGAATAATAATAAAAAAGTACCTGCAAGCTTGCACTTGTCCACAACAAGGCATTTGTGGTAATTCCTATTTCTCTAACTGCACATGTTCACTGCAAAACATACAAGGTGACTATCTGAAATGAAAACAGATTTTTTTCAGAAATTTTCCAAAGAAAATTAATCATATTTTCTGCGAACTAGAAAGCATTTCCTAATTAGCATTAGCCTTTGACTAACTTGCTGTACTAAAGTAATTTTCTTCTACTCCCAAGCATAGTGAGAATAAATAATTTTCTTTCAAGTACTGAACTACCAAGTGACATTTAAATTCTTCAGTATTCTGGAAACCAGGATTTTAGGGCAGACAATATTTTTGATCTTCTCTTCATTTGTTGAAAAAGAACCTGTAACACAGGTGACACAGGATCTAGTTAGCCTGAGCTGGTTTCAATTCTGCTGCTGTCAACATGTCCCAGCACTCAGAAGAAATCAGCTGCTGGTGGGAACAGAGAAGATCTAAAATAAACTCCAGCAAAAGAGAAATAATAAGAATGAACTGAGTTATCAGAACTCTTCAACCCTGAGGATAGCCACACTTCTCACCCTCTGTTCCATCTACTATCCCTTGTCCTGGTCTTCTCATGGGAGCTTGAAATTCAGTGTAAGAGCCATCCAACGAAGTATTAGTGCTTGACTTCAGCTGAAGTTAAGAGTGAGCTGGTCATCAAACCAGCCTGGTGATTCTGGATGCTGAGGGACATGAACATTTTCTACTAGCAGGTTACAACCTGCAGAACCTTCTAGAGGTCCATCGCAGACTACAATAAACTTTCACAGAAATTAATTACCATAGACAGCATCATCTTCTCCTCCAATGCCAGAGCACACTTCAACTTGTCTTCACTTATACCCACTGGGCTCATATTATTGAGAGTCTGCCAAATCAAAACACTTGAATGCACAACCAGTTTTCCCCAAGGAAAGAAAGAACAAACTACACACAGCAGACAAACGTCACATCCCGTAATTCAGTGCAGAGAAGAGTTCAGACAGTTACATGCATGGAAATTTCAGAATCTGTACAGTACAGTACCCAAATGCTTTCCAACTCAGCAAAACTCAGGTTTGCTTGAGTTCCCCTTTGTTGCTTTTTCTGTTGCTTACTACAGCTGTTAAGACCCTTGTTTCCTTGCTCCCTCCACTCAGCAACACACATTCTGACCTAGCAATCAAAATTGGGCAATATTCATCCTCAACATCAAATCTGAGGTCCTTCACTCAAAGTATTCTGTGAGAACAGTAAGCCATCATCACTAGTATAGGCAAAAGGTGTATAATTTTGAAGATGATGCTAAAGCAAACAGAGCATGGAAGGTAGCTACTATCCTATGGCATGGTCATCTCCATCATAGTCTTCCTATTTTCTTAGCTGAGGGGTACACGCAGTTATTAGCAGGTGGTCAAAATAGAGAGATCAGTCAGAAGATCACATTTGGCTATATGTATAAGGCAATCACAGAATCCTAAGGGCTGGAAGGGACCTCGAAAGATCATCTAGTCCAACCCACACTACCACAGTTATTGAAAGGAAACTCACTGGGATTGATGACAGTTTGCAAAGTAAGGCTGTAGATGTAGAGAAGAACACAGACAATGGATTTCTTGACTCTCTTTTTACTTTCAGAGAATTCAAATGTACCTAAATTAATTTCAAATTGCCAAACTTTTCAAACATATTAGGCAGCTGAAGTGAAGTCAGAGGGAGGAGGCAGTGTTTCATATACTCAAGGTACCCTGATGGGGAAGTTTACCATTTAGGCACATTCCAGCACTAGATATTTCTCCTGATTGTAGAGAAAAAAAGTAACTGCTCACAGCTGAAGAAGGAACAATTCAGTAGAGAAGTCAATACAGAACTGGAAGTGGAAAAGATGGTTTCTTTGATTTTAAGCACTTTCTCAGGCTGAATCGTTTACTTTGGTCCAACTTCTGGTTGTTAAATACATAATCAGTTTGATAAGGCAAAATCAGAAGATACCCCCAGAGAAAGGTTAGACACCATTTAATAACTCCTACCAAAAAAAATGTTGTGTTATGAACATCCAGTCCTTCTGCAGGCTGAGTGGATCCAGCAGCTGCCTCAGTAATAAAATGTAGACTATTCCCTGATTTCTGAGAAAGAACACATGCCGTTATTTTCCTCTCATTCCCACAGTAGCATTATTCAAGACATCAGTTCCAAACGCCATCTTGCACTACCTCTACTCCTTGCACATGGAAGAGTAAGCTCTTTTGTGCAAAGGACCATCACCTTGGCTCTGTGCTACACCAGCAGAAGGGAAGTGCATGCAGCACACTCCTGCACAAGGACACTAGGAAAAGCAGGGCAGGTAGCAGCCTGCAAGATCAACTCGCTGTCAAGAACTTGCCCACCTGGCTTTAAAATCAACAGGAAGCCACCTGCTTAGTTCACAGTTCCATATACAAATCCTGTTATGATAGGATCAAAAATATGTACTTTTCCTTGTTTTGAACTACTGCACTGGAATTCTATTTTTTTTTTTTTTTTAAAAAAGCTTTTTT
>NDXB01018606.1:10421-29478 GCA_002631895.1 Agapornis roseicollis
TTTTTTTTTTTTTTTTAAGAAAGCTCTTTGATCAGACAAATATTTTTAAAAGGAAAAACAAAACAAAGCTGTCCTATAGAGCTCAGGCTTATGACAGGGGCTGTTTGGGAGGAAGGGATTACACATGACAAAAATAAGGTTAACTGGATTCCTCAGTAGCCAAGCCCATACTCTTAGGTATTGGTCTGTTGCTTTCTCACGGTTTACACACAGTTTGAAAAGAAAGAAAGAAAGAAAGAAAGAAAAGAGCACAGTTAGGATTTGGTTTGTGCACCCAATGAAGCAGCTTTGCCAAACATTGTTTTATGGTTCCTTACATGATTACACTGTTTTAACCCTATATACACACCCCACGTATAAGAGCAGTTCTGGATCACATTTTTATGCAATTTAATTTAGAGCTGTATTTCTACCCTCCCTTTTTAATTTTTAAATTCTCTGGGGAAGAATCCCACTGGGGAACCATCTTCTCAGGATAAGGTGTTGTAAAGTATACAGATGACAAGATTCAGCATATAAATGCCAAAAACCAGTACTAACTGAACTGAGTAAGATGAAGTCTTTTACCAACACAGGCCTGCATCTCACTTCATATATTTTCCCCAATTATTTCATTAGACCTATTTATGGATGTCAGCTTTGTTCATGCAGTGCCTGAGGACTGGATACAACCCACTGAATAGTCTCAGTATATTTAAAAGACAAAAAGCTGTGAACTGTTCTGATTAGATACCTGCTCTATCTCAATACAAAGCCATGACAATGATTCCCCCCCCTTCCCCGGCTTTGGGGGAAAATATACCCTTGAGGGTTTTTTTTACAATTCAGAAGACACACGAACTAAAATAAAAACAAAGTGCTGTTTGGGCTTTTCCTCTTGAAAACTTTCACAACCTGAAATTTCCCACAATGCAAAAAGCAAGGACAGCAAAAATACACCTCCAAAAATGCAGTGCAGCTTTCACACAAAGTGTAGTTAAAAAATGACTAAGTTTTCTTGATATATGAATTTGTGGGTAAACCATTTATCAATGACCTGTTTACCTGTGCAGCAGAGTCCCTCAAGCCAAGGGCCATGTCATTCCCCTTTGACTGATTAATTAGCCAATCAAGGGATATTTTTCACTGTGAGACATGATGGTTTATTGCAGCTAATGCATGGTCTCTAATGGCAAAACATTAAAGCCAACTCGGCTCTTTAAGCCTATTGCAGTGACCAAAAGGGAAGGAGAGAAAATAAATCAAAAGAGCTCCCCGCAGTTTTGTTTCTGTTCCTAACAACCCCCCCAAGGAACTAACACTAGAGACAAGACTCTTCTCCAATGAAAAAAACAAAAACCACCATTTCTTCAAGATGGGGAGACACCTCCTCTTTTCTCTCTCTGCTGATATCTGAACAGCAATAATTTATCCTCAGTTGATTAACAAGGTGCTTATAGAATAGGCAACAAAACATCAATACTTTGTTCTTCCTTCTTTTATCAAAAGCACTGTTAGGACACCATGCTGGGTAAAGTAATTTTTACCAGTGTTCCAGCAACAATCTCACCTGCATGGAGAAGTATTAAAAATATGGTCCAAATTAACACCTGGAGCCTAATTCATGTTTTTTTGTGACTTGCTATAGACAGTGATACAAGTTACCAGCTCAAAGTAACAGCTAGTCCATGGAGGCAGAAGATTTGCTCTACCTGTACCACTTGTGTACACTGAAAATATATTTAGCCTTTCAGCTGTCCTGTCATGCTGTACTCCTGGTGAGCTTGTGTCACCAGATTTTCCTGGCTGTCCTTCAAGCATGGGCAGTCTTTGTACTGCTGACTGCTGGCTTTGGGGCTTTTTGGTCAAGAAGAGAAAGCAAAGCAGACAAAACCTCATGATTTCCTGCAACACTGATGCTGCAGAACACAGTGAGCTCCCATCCAAGTCGAAGAGAACTAAGCCACTAAGTGGAGTGTTACCATTTTCTACATATTGACACTAAAAATCTGTAATAAGATACGCTCGTCAAAGTAGCAGTGAACAAGAGGTTGACAGAAACCTTTCTAATCAGAAGCAGGTTCCTGAGGATATCAAACATGTAAAAGCACCATTACATTGCTTTGCAGATTCTGGTACTAGGTCACCTGCCTCCTCCCATTAACCAACATTAAAAAAAGCATTTAAAAATACAGCCTTGACAAGAACTGAATAGGTCAAGAGGGTTGAGCAGTAATCACATGCCTACAGGAACACTTGACACTGAAAGAGAACATATTCAGAATATTCATTCTTGGACAGGAAGTAGCTCACTTAGATGTCCCCTATGATCACTGAAGAGGCATGTATGTCTAGGAAGGGTTTGGCTTCATACACCTTCCCCACCTTTGAAGATAGTGAATGCATTTGTTTGGGCACCTGTGCCTCTTAGAATGGTTTGGGTTGGAAGGGCCCTTAAAGCTCGCCCACTTCCAACCTCTCTGTTACAGGCAAGGACACCTTACAGTTGACCAGGTGGCTCAAAGCCCCATCCTACATTTTGTTACCTGTTTTCATTTGCCTTGGTTCTTGGCAAAATTTTATATTCACTCTTCCCAATGGCATGCAACATATTACAAAGTTCTGTGCTGAAATGGTCAAGTCATATATAGGAGCATGTACTGTGCAGTTGTGAATTTTATCCCCAATTCTCTAATTATAAAATAATACCAATCATGATATTGATGTTTGTGGGTTTTCACCCTGGTGACTTTTGGGCAAGTTGCAAGTGTAATCTGCTGGGTTTTTTTTACCTGTGACAAAACTCTATTGCAGAAGTAACATATAAATTAATTTACTCTTAAAATGCAATTTTTCTTTCAGACAATAAACATTTAATAAAAAAAGAAGGAAATATGTTAAAGACACTATCTCAATGTTTTCCCACTCTCTTCCTCCGGAACACACTGACAGCAATTACAATTTTACTCTGATTTCTTAAGGAAGCAAAGTTTCCATAATCATTCTGCCCAGACATTTGTGTACATCATGCACTTCTTTTCACTTCAGCAACTTTTAAATCCAATCTAGCAGAAGCTCAAGGTATTTCAAAGATATCAAGACTCACATATTTCATGCAAACAGGCAGCTGGACAGAGAAGGCCAACAGATCAGAGTGCACATGGACAGGGATTTCAGCATGAGCTCATCTCCTTTAGTCACACAGAATCCAAGCACAACACAACCACAGGAAACCAAGCTTCAGAGCTGGAGCCAGTCACAGGATGACTTGTTAGGAGATGTTTTACCTAAACCAATTCATCTGTGCCCATTCCAGTGGGCCTAGAAGTGTTAAATTCAACTTCTTTTCTTGGCATCCCTTAACTAAGGAGCTGGGATTTCCCTTAGGAGACTTCTACTGCCCTGCTGACATCACTGCAAGGAAGCCTGTTGAAGAGTAAGGTTGTGTCTTCCTTTTTCTAATTGAAGTTCTCACCCCCGGTACCATTCTTGGCTTTTGCCTACTCTGATTACTATCCCTTCCCTTCCTCTGTTCCTCCCTCCCTGACCCCCAGATATTTATAGGCAGAGAGGTCATCTTTTTCTGCCTTTTTTTTCTGAGATGAATGTATCCAGTTCCTCCACTCTCTCCTTCTAGGACATGCCCTCTAACCCTGTCACCCATTTTACACTAAATCTTTTTGGACTTTCTCCAGGTTTTTGATGTCCTTTTTCTGTTCTTCTCAGTCCCAAATATCTCATGCTAGCTGTGGTCTCCAAAGCAGAACAGTGAAAAAAAACCTAAGTTAATTTTTAACTAATTTTTCCTTTCCGCAGCTTTTTGTTCCCTGACATTGCTGGAAAAAAGGAACAGCAAATTAATTTACATGCTGCCTCTGCACCAGAATTCTGTCACAGGCAAAAAAACCCAGCAGACTAACTAGCAACTTACTGAAAAGTCACAATGGTGAAACCTCGCAAACATTAGTATCATGACCAGTATTTTGCAAAGTTGAGGCATAAGGAATTATTTCAGTTTGCCCATAGCTTCAGTAAGCCCATGGCAGAGCCAGACTTTAATGGATTTTCAGTTATGTCCCGTAAGATTAGCCAACATGCTTTTCTGATAAGTGCTGGGAAATATAAGTCAGTTGAGGAAGTTCTGCAAAATGTGTCAGAAGATAATTTCCTGATTAAGAAAAAAAAGTAAGTGAACAAGCAACAGGGTGGATAATTACATTTCTAATGACTAACAAGGAAGAAATCACCACAAACTTGAGACTTTTGGGCTACTTGGATTAGGTGGTTTAAGGGAACATACGCAGGTTTACGTCCAAGTTACAAAAATTTGGAGGAAACAGATTACTCATCATATGGCCTGAGACATGGAAGTGAGATGGATGCAAAACATTCAGTTTTCTACACATCTGAAACAGAGTTATTACAAATGCACAAGCAAATCAGAACTACTCTCCCAGCCCCCAAAGTGAAATCAGTGCCAGAATCATGTTGTTCAGCAACGAAGTGGGGACTGTCTGTAACTCATTCCCAAATCCTCAGTCTCACTCAGGAGCATTTTCTCCAGTGATAAGGCTTCATCAGGAAACACAGCTGGATGGAGGAAGGAAATTCTGAGAAGCAAAAAAAATAGTGGGGGTTCCAGGAAGTTCAACCAGATAGGAACTAATGGAATTTGTTTTTCTGTCTCCCCAGCTCCCAAGTGTTCATAAGCAAGTGAGAAAATCAGAGGGAAAGTAGGGGTGAAAAAAATCTGGCAGATCTTACCCTGCAAAACAGGTCCTCACTGGGGGTCTCCAGAGAGCATCATAATTACAATTCAATATTTTCGATCACTTACTCTCCCTGGGAAAAACTGCAGACGTTTTCAATTTAGGCCACTCTCAAGACCAGCCATTGTTTTCTCCCTCTGTTCTTTCTTTTTAATTGTTTTTATTTACTCATTGTTTTTCAAGCAAAGGTCCCTGTACAGTTTATTAAGGAGGCTTTAGCTGGACACAAGATCAGCAATAATAATAATAATTTTAAAAGTCCTGCTATGTGTAACATTCAGGAGAATTAAAGGCTGCAAGTGTCTGTGATTAGTAACACATATCCCAGAACCATCAAAACAACAGCTTTAACTAGTATCTCAGTCTTAGTACTTCTAGAGAAACGCCTTTCAACTCTTAGGAGCAAAGAGCATTTCCTTCCATATCCTTTGCAATTCCACTCTTTTGCAGTCTTTACAATCCTCTAGCCAACTCCCTCTTCCTTTGATAAGGTAGATAATCCAAATTTCAACATCCCCACTTACTGCAGTAGTGTCAGTGTGAAAAAAGAGAAAAGATCCATTAGCCAGATCAGTCCTAGGTTACTGACACAGTTAAAAAGTAAGTCTGAGATCAGCTTTACAGTTACAACAGCTCAGATTAAGCCAGGACAAAAGAACTCCACAGGACAAGATCATCAAATGATTGCTAACAATCATACTAGAAAAGACCGAACAGGACTAATTGGAACAGCATCTCTGTGACATACTGATTTGTTGAGATACCATTTATCACAGCAGCAGTTCAGAGGTGACGTATTTTTGACAAGCACTTTAGAAGAGCCAGGATTATCTCCCTGTTCCAGAGACCAATTCACTCAGCCTTGAGCCCTTCCACTAGTTCCCATTTAACCACAAGCACAGATGGAGTTTCCTGGATTTTGTTTCCCCCTCATCCCCTTTTCCTAATCTTTAAGAACTGTTTGGTAAAACACCAGTCAACCAGCCAGACCTAGTACAATGACACTGCTGATGAGCATCTATGTAACATCACTGAGAGGATATACTGCACCTTAGGCTATTTGTAGAAATACAAAAGCTCAAAGGTTGTGGGTACAACAGCTCTTAGACATAAGAAAAGCTCTGCAACACACTCAAGATGAAAAGCCTGCCCATAATGCCATCAGAAGCATACATCCTTAAACCTTTACATAACTTTCACTGTGTCTCTGATGCCTACGGAACTGTAAATGACCACTTAATTCAGATCATTTACCGCATAAGCATTTTGTTATTCCAGAATGTTCCCATCTTCTGCTCCTTACGTGATCTCTTTCACCTATATTGCTTTAAATCCATTAAATTGGAAGCTTTAAGGAAGGGAGATAGTCAAAACTCAGTTGGACAAGGTCCTGAGAGAACTTGACATAGCTAATCCTGCTCTGAGCAGGGTGACTGATATACAGACCTCCAGGTCTCTTCCCATATCAGTAATCACACGATTTCATGAAGTTATTCCAAAAGATTACACCCAAGATGGTTCTGATCCTGGACTGAAACAACTAGAAGTATGGCAAAAAGAATTACAGTGAATATCTTCGTCAAAAGGTTGAGTGGAATAACAACTCTACTCCAAGATAAGCCATTCAGTCCAAATCAAATCCTTACTGAATGCTTCTCAAACTATACTTTTTACAGGTGGGAACCTGCAATCAGATTGACAGTAGAAGTTCCGGCACCTATGTAAGTATGACAGCTGTCCTCATCTACTTTGAACAGGGTCAGCAGCATACAACTGCTACTAACTCTGGCAGAAGCTGTAATGAAAAGGGACTGCAGCCTTCCACAGCTTGAAGTCACACCACAGGGCTCTGATGGACACCAGGACTCTTCCTACATTATCGCTACACAGGCACAGAAATGATCAACTCATTTCCAGTGGAATGACAGCACTTTCCTGCTCCACTAGTGCACTCTCTGACACATCAGGAAACTGGCCAGAGCCTAGGGATTTCAAACCAGAATGCACACACTCAGAGAACAGTACTGTAAATCCTCACAGGGTGGTTCCATTTGTGCCACCTTAAGGACCAGGCCCTAGAATGTGATGGAAAAGGATCATGAGAGTTCATGGGTGCAATGAAATGAAATTGCTCAGAGCTGGAGAGCCTGAGCAATGCATTTTTGCTCTGTGCAAACTCCACAGATCTCTGATCCGTGAAGAAAAGGAGGTGGGGGAAGCAACTGTGCTGCCTCTGGCTCTCTCTCCCTGTTGCTGCCTAGCAGCAAACGGTAGCCACAGGAGGACAATACAGCTCCAAATTACATTGCCTCCTGCCTGTATTTGCATGTGGAGATGTGGGTGCTTAACAAGGAGCAGTCTATGAGTTTTTGTCAGAACCTTGAACCATTAGTTCAGTGAGGGAAAAATGGAAATCTGCACAGTAGCTATCAGCTAACCACTGCACCAGTCAAGGGATTAGCAGAAACATGCACAAACATACACAGCCTTCGTAAGCAGCCATAAATGTATGTGACCACAGCATCTATCAACAAAAGAACAAATGTTCTACACAGGGTAAGGTCCCAGGAGAAGCAACAGCACTTTCAAAACTTATCTTTTTAGTTTCAAAAGATGTGGGACTTTAAATGGAATCAAGACCAACTATCTGGAACAACTCACGGGTGGGCAAAACTTAACCATAGCACCAGTGATTTGCATTAAAACCCAGTTTGTCTTGCTTCAATAGTGATCTGACAGCAAAGGAGGTAAGAAGTAGATCCATGGCATATTCAAGTGACTAGAAATGTTAATCAAAGGGGCTCTGATGGTGCAAGCTTACCTACAGCATTTGAAACCTTTGACAACTCTCATGGACTTGAAATCCTCAAATGCTTATTTCAAGACAGTAATAAGCTAAGATAGGTTCTGCTACGACTGATGGTCTACTCCAAAGCTTCTGCTTTTCAAACCAAACCATCTGTCCTGTGACAAAGGTTTATACTGTTTTTCACAGTAGACAGTACAGTTCTTAAGTTTCTTCTAACTTCCTGGTTTAATCAGCTGCAACAGTATTTTTGCAGCTTGTAGAGAACAGTACTCAGGAAACACACTTGAGATTTTTCCCTGTCACCAATAAAGCTATCAATAACTTAAAAATCTACAGCAGATTCACTGAAATTATAACACTATATGGGATAATGGCAAGACCAAATCCTTCAAACTGTTCAATTCAAAATACCCCACTTAAGTATTATTTATTTTATAGTAAGAGTTTTATCCAGGGAAGAATCCCCAGTGGGTTGCTGTTTGTTCTTAACAAGCTCCCTTGTCATTCTGCCTAGCATTTACAGAGCCACCCGTTCCACTACCGTCCAGGATCTCTTAGCACATTCTTCCGCTACTCCTCCCAAAGTTCACAGTGGCCTACTATGAAGTTACAGAATGTTCAAGGGCACTGTACAAAGAGCAAGGTGTCAAACACATACATTCAGAAATGTCCACTGATTCTGAATTTCAGGCCCCATCTTTCCCTCCAGACAAGAGACGACACAGAACTCTGGAACAACAGGGCAATTCTTGCAACACATGCATTTGTGCTTTTCCAGATGTTATTTTTTCCAAACCATTTTTCTGGATATTTTAGCCATGTCACAATATAAATTTGCTATTTTACATACCAATACATATCATTATAGAATGGTTTGGTTTGGAAAGGATCTTAAAACTCATCTAGTTCCAATTCCCCTTGCCACAGACAGAGACACCTTCCACTAGACAAGGTTGTTCAAAGCCCTGTTCCACCTGGCCTTGAACACTCCCAGGGATAGGGCACCCGTATTGCTTGAAATAGCAAGTCTATTCTCTGTGAGTGCAAAAATGCTAATGAATACATAAATAAAGTAAAATAAATGCTAGTACAAGCCTTGATTCTCATTACACAACGTTAGGGAAATGGTCTTCTCATTAAATATTTATCAATGTTCAAGACATCTTTGAATCTTCTGTTTGCAGCTGCTCAGCCTTTCCGAATTCTTGTGAAATAAGGATAGTTTGCTGAGATTGGCCAGCTACTGAATGTCAGATTTTACTTTGGATATTTATGGATCTTTCAGATCAAGCAAAATTTATGTACTTTGCCATGTACACTGCATAAGAAGTGTAAAATTTAAACACTCAAGTTTCCTAACTCTACAGAAGTTATATCATAACAATTCACAAAGTGATGCATTAAATCCACTCATTTCCTAACAGTTGAAATCACAGCCCTCCAACAGCAGCCTTCACATAGAAACAACAGCAATTTTACCAGCAGAAGACTCCTTGCTTTTAATGGCCATGTGGTGATCTCATCAGCAGAAAGACATTTAAATCCGTTTTATTATAAGGAATAATACAGAAGGAAACGAGAAAGGTGAAGCCTCTTGTTACCTGTCCCTTCAAACTCTTCTGTCGCTTCCCAAATATGCAGGACAGATCATCTTCACTGCGCGAAGACAGATCCTTACCTGAAAGGGGTAAGAGGAAGAAAAAAATCTCACAAACTTCACACCTGGTGATTACATTTTGATGACACAAACTGTGACCCACTAAGGTAGAAATTCTTTTTGGAGGGGAACAAATACCAAGGGGAGAACATCAAAGACACTAAATGGAGGCTGACCATGACCCCCCCCATACAACAGGAAATGTGTGCATGTGTAGGGAGAAAAGTTGGTGAGAAGATATCCTTGACCTGCTGGTGTATGCCCACATGGAAACCTTTAACAGAAGCTTGTTTCCCCTGACTTGATGCTGCAATTGGTACAGCAAGATAAGAAAGCAGCCTGCACTATGCTAAAGGGAAAGAAGAGTTGCAACCCCCTGCACATGAGAAAAGTTCAAGGAGAAACTGCACAACTTCAGATTGTCATAAGAATTCCCCATCCCTGTCAGAGTTACAGAGTTATAGCTCCTCCATACAGTGAAAAAAAAAGTTCATCTTTACTCAGTGGAGACTTTGATTCACGAAATTGCTTCTGAAAAGCAAAACCTCCATCTCTGCAACACACTGGTTTATTCCAACTTAAAACAATTTCAAGGCTGAAGCAAAAATTTCTCAACATTCCAGTACGACCATAACTGTTGTGTGGGCAGCTGAGTATCAGACATGGAACATGGCAGGGGAAGCAAAAGGGTGTGATCTGATATTCTGAGATACAGGCAAAAGTTTAACCAATTCTAGAGTGCAAAAACCTTTACATTGAGTTGCCCACAACTTATATCAGAAAAGTCTTTAAAAATATAACAGTAAAAGTTAAACAAAATTAGCCCAGAAAGACCAATGTCTTGATTTTCTAATTCCAAAACCACTGACCTCAAAATTAATCTAAGCATTTGTAATAGACAAATTAAAAAGATAATCTGACTATTCTACCTGTTTCTTCTTCTAGGATCCATAACTGCCCACAAAGGGTAAGCAGACACATCAACCTAGACAAGAAAGTGCTACCCAACTTTCTAATGTCTCACTGCCCAGCCCCTGGACATCCTTACCCAAGCAAGCTGGGTGAAGAGTGGTGGCTGTTTTCAGTTTTACCTTGGCCAAGACTTAGAACATAACATTTCCAATCATTCTGCTTTTCCTCTTACCCAGTGCTTTCTTTCCATGCCTTCCCTCCTTGAACACATCCCCCTCCTCTTTTTGCATTCTCTAATACAAAACCAACTTAGCTGACAGTCCAAACCTTTTTCAGCATTACAGCGGAACAGGTACTAGAAAAGCAATTGAAATTACTGTCTTAACCTCATATTGGTGTGTCTTTCCCACACATGAGCATGGCTGCTAAGGCTATGTGTGGGGACTGTGTTCCTCCAGCAGTGAGGCTACAACACAGCACTGAAAACGGAAGCTGCATTTTCTGCTGTCGTTGCTCTCTTCTCCCGCTTTTGTGTAAGCTTGTCTTGTTTAGTCTAAAAGGAAGCGGGATCGGACTTGAACAAGGGCCACAACAACACTGGCCTTTCTCAAATAACTTTTCCTCTTTCCCTGAAAAACGACAATTTCCCTGTTTTAGACCACAGAGAGTATAACACAATCAAACAGGGGCCTACCTTAGAGAAACACTGCAGCCAAACAAATGAGGGATACTGTTAATACGAAAGCCTCCACCATATTTTACTGGCTCAAAAGACACTTTTTTCCACTATTTTTAGTAAAAGGTTAAATCAAAATCAAAATAAATCCTCTTTGCTACTACCTCAAACAGGCCTCTGTACTTGCAAGCCCTGAACTGATTCAATTGTTAAAGGTCATAAAGTCACGTTAACATGTTGACTTCCAGGCCAGCTCATTTATTCAAAAATACCAAACCCCAGTATCAGAATTCTGCCTCCATTCAGCCATCAATTACTTCTGCTTTAGCAGAGGCATTTGGTATCTGAAACCACTGCACAGAACTTCAAGTTCAATAAATTAGCCATTAGTGGAAGACAATCCTATCCTATACACACATGAAACATGTATACACACACTATATGCACACAGGTATGTGTAAGGGGAAGGCAACCACTAAAGAAATAGAGCAAGGGACTGAACAACTACCAAGAGCCAAAATGAGGGACAGCTGAAATAATGTAATCACTCTAAGAAAGAAACTGCAGAACTCCACAAGTTCTTGATACAGTTTTTGTGGCCACCAACTACTGTCCTAATTTAGCCATAAGGTAACTGGTAGATGTAAGAAGGTTTTACCTCTTCCTGTATTCAGCTTTAATCTGACCACTGATCTTAACCATGTGATCTCTTAGCAGGGGTTATTGGAGATTGCAGAGGACAGTACCGTGCAGATGCCCAAGTAACTCTTATCACCTTTGCCTCCCCTTTCCATCCCCTGCCCACACACAGATCACTCAGAGCATTTACTGTTCCTTTATTCAGCTGATGATTCCTTCAGACAGAAACTGGTTTATTCCACAATGTCAGCTTAAAGCCAAAATTGAGGAACAGCATATTATAACTTTAAGTAAGTTGCTGCATGCAGCATTTCTAAACTAAGATTTTACCTGCCAAATTTAGACCCCAGAAGGCAACAGATCACCTGAACACTTTTTTTTTCCCCCTGATCTTGGCTAGAGCTCATGAAACAATGGAACTCCCCTTACCTTTTGCAAACTTCATATAATGGACACGTTTCTTGGAAGACTTGGACTTTTCTTCCAGACTGAATGTCTTCTTCTGATTATTCACTGAGGACTCTAAAAAAAACCAAACACGTTCCAACCCTATCAGAGACATTCTAACCACCAAACATCAGTATATTTAACTTCCTCTCTCTAAACCAAGTCTCAACATATCACAATGTATTACTGAAGGAAGTATGGTAATTTTTGTCCAAGACATGTTACTGCTTGATTTTTTTTTCTTTTTGTCACATCCTCCTCCCTTCCCATTTCCAATCTAATGTAATTTGAAAAGGCAGATACAGGTACTCCAGGTCAAAGGCAAATCCATTTCTAAAGTAAGAAAAGACTAGTAAGTTAGAGTTTATTGCGCTGTTTACAAAACACCTCCTGTGCCACACTCTGATAAAGATGTAAGAAACAGGAGAAAATAAAATACTGAACCTGACTGGATAAAAAGAAGGGGGAAAAAAATCACCATCACCACAGGCCTTTCACTTCTAACACTATACAAAATGTCTCTTTCTGGACACAGTCTGATACATCTGTGAAAGGAAATTAAAGTGTGGCAGAGCTTTTCTGTCCCCAAGGCCAGCTAAAACAAATTGCCACATCCAATGATTTAATTTTTCTAGCTTGCAGAAGAGGAGCTGCATCTAAACTGTCCACTGGGACAGTCTCCGGGTTGGCTAAGTCCCAGATTCACTCAGCAGTCATTTGGGAGAATGTTAACTTGTGTAGGTCAAAACCATGTGAAGGATTAATCTGACTATTTAACAGTAAAGATATCAAATTCCTGTGCTGTGGCAGGTTATTTTACTGATGCAGATGTATTCTTTGAATCCACAGAGCCTGCTAATTTACAAGAAGTTCTCAGAAGCAGGTAACCTGCTCTCTGCTTAATAACTACTTTATTAGTAATCACCATAGGATTATCTGCTCTGTAACTCTAGAAAAGGCTGGTGAGCTGGTTTTTAACTCTCCCAGTGACAACTGGGATGATAGGGAAATCAACCCATACCTTGAGGGCCAAGGTGAGTCACCTTTTTCATATGATCCCACCCCTGAAAGTTCTGCAGACCAAGCTTTTCCGACATTGTAATTACAGCACTTCACTGTTTGGTAGGTAGTGACAAGGCAAATGAAATCCACAGCCTGCAGTGAGAGAGGCAATTACCAGAAAGCACTTTGAGATCTACTCTTCCAGCCCTAAGACAAAGGACTAGCAAACCCAGTTTCAGATAAGAGTTCGCAGTCAACTTGAAAATCCTCTATAAATGGGGTCTATGAGGAAAGTATGCATCACAACTAAAATACCCTGACCAGAGATGAGGCACTTTAAGCCTGCTCTTCGATTCACTTGTAGAGGGAACATTACACAGCAAAGGATTTCCACAGAGCTTCCTCCTCGTCTTTATTCTTGCGGCAAAAGGCACAGCAGCACCGCCTTGTGCCTTCAAGGAGGAATTTCAACCCTGGAACATGCTGGCACTTGCAATGGACAGGCAGGTACATCCCTGAGTCCTCCAGTGACTGGCAAATCCTGAACAAGCACTGCAGGAATATTCATGTGCTTTTTAAATCAATTTAGTCATAGCAAAAAGCCATGTGTCATTTCTATAGTAAATCTGATGCAGATGAATATTCCAAAGCATATTACAGACATGAACAGCACATTGCCCCATTTTACAAACGGGAAAGGGACACAGTTATCACTACTTAGTATTCCAGCAAAAGAGCCAGGAATCAAAACTCTTCACTAGGTGATCAGCTAGGAAAAAAAGAAGAAAGAAAAGGAAGCTAAAACTATACACCAAAGGTATTAGAATGCTGGCATACTAAGCACCACAGGGCCCTTCCTTCCCGATCCCTAATTGCAATCCAACTCTGGCAACTACACCAGCTATTTAAGAACAATGAAGTTTTTCAGCTGACTTTTAATGCAACTTGAAACTGGATGATGGCCAATAATGTAACATTTGATCCTGCAGCACAGCTGCGGGCAGAGCTATCTGGATGAGTTTTGCCAGCTTAAACAATTGCCAAAAACCAAGTTTCAGAGCAATGCCTGCAGTCTGCAAATCACTAAACGTGACTGTGGCCGGGAATTTTC
This sequence comes from Agapornis roseicollis, assembly GCA_002631895.1. Lineage (NCBI taxonomy): Eukaryota > Metazoa > Chordata > Aves > Psittaciformes > Psittacidae > Agapornis > Agapornis roseicollis. The sequence continues at coordinate 24,423 of NDXB01018606.1, forward strand.
AATGTGCACCCAAATTTGTCCTCTGATTGAAAACTCTTGTCCCACCTCCTAAAATAATGAAGGAAAATTAACTGAGTAAACCAGGGAAAAATACAGTTGTCAGGAGCCATTCTGCATCAGTAGAAATGACCCAGGGAATACTGCACAGATTTAGGAACAAGACAGCCTTGCTCAATGAACCTGCCTCTGTGCTGACTCACTGTGTCCTTGGGCAAGTCATTTCAGCTCTCCACTCACCAGTTTGCAGGTTTCCCACCAGTTACACCTAACTGATCTTCCCATGGCTCAAGTTGGAACTTGGGTAGGATTTAGCTATAAAGGTAGAAAGGAACTTCTGGAATTTCCTTACGATACGCTATTCTACCTCTTGAGGACTTCAACTACAGGACCTAACACTGTGTGGACCTCAAGACCATGGTCAAGGCTCCAATGCACAAGGATAATTTACACAGCAATTTTAAAGTGGTTTAAAAGCATCAGGTTCAGAATTTTAATCCTAGGTGTCTAGGATTAGAAAGCAAGTTTGATCCTTCCTCCTAACTAATTTTCTTCCTCCTTTTTCTACCTCCCCTCTCCTAGAAAAACTTTTGTGCTCAAACGTTAAGAGTGAATGAATCAACAGTTGCTAGACTCCCTAGGTTGACAATTCCGCCACCAGCAGCACATGGATAGACTGCTCTGTCCAAGCAGAAGCCCTTGGTTTAACACCCTACACACCACTGTTTACATATATGATCAGAGTTTAAACCTGAGTCTAACTAAAGGAGAGATAATAAACTATCTGATGTGCACAATTCTGTAAGGCTGCACCCACCAGTTGTGCATAACTTAATTCTTACAAACCAAAGTCTTAACTGAACAAAGCTTTTAAAAATGAAAAGACTTATTAATAGCCCTTTCTGGGAAATTTGTGTAGTTTCTCCCACTTGTGTGCTCTGCATCAGGGTGACAAAAATCACATTGTACCACACTCAAAACAGATGCATAACTCTGAGTCAAAAGCTAAGAAGCAGCTCTCTGAGGACAGGAAAAGTAGGTATTTAAGAAACCACCAGAGCATGGAAGCCAGGTATGACAGTTGATCAGTAAAAGGAAGGCAAGCACATTGCAATGGCGAGTGATTGCATTGTGAGCTTTTGCACTGCCTCTGGCTGCTGTATAAAGAAGCAAGTGCTACAGGAGAACATCCCAGCAAAAGATCCCACACGTTGTGGGCCTGGATAAAATAAACAAATTTAAAATTTTATGTCTGCTTTCCCCAACAAAAAGCCTTTAATAGAGACCTGACTGAGAGCAAAACTGATCCATTGAGATCAACATATACAGATAAACTTCAACATGGTAACAGATGACATGTCCTTCAGCTCCCACTGACTTCAGCGGAGAAGGGGGAGTTGCCAACCTCAGCAAGACTATCACCACCTCAAAGTATTGGGCCTCAGCTAGCCTCTAAGACAGAGAATGGAAACTGTGCTAAGCTTCCAGCATCTGATTGAGCAAAGCACGAACCTACCTGTTTCACCCTGTCCATGGCAATCATTCAGTTCAGCCAGAAGCTGGTTGAAATCATCCTGATGAGCAATCCAGTTGTCCTGTAAATATTACCCACATGAATACAAAGCAAAAGTCTTCAGAACTAACAAAAGTTTTGCTAAACCAAGTATTAAGACTGCACTCTAAGAAGTAACTTAATTGCAGATACTCAATGCTGGTCAGCAGAAGGGACCCTCAGAAGCAACACACATGCTCACTACAGTCACTCTAAAGAGTAGTAATTGTAAGGGGTTGTGTTTGTAAGTTCTTAATACGGAGCTACTGTTGGCTCTGTGTGTCCCCCATCAGTGCAAGATGTTTTCAAAAGTAGGCAGGAAACAGCACTGTGATTTTTTTCCAGCAAAGTTACTTGAGATGTTGATTGTGAGACAGGCACTTTTAAGACCATGTTCCACCTATGTACCTGAACTCCAGTCAGAAAGGTGACTTTATCAGGAAGAGGAACAGAAGGCATGAAGCAGGGCAGAAGACATAAAGAAAAGGCAAGTATTTCAGTGATTTGCTACGAAGCAAAAAACCAAAAATATCTCGGAACAGCTGGCCTGCAGAATTCACTGTAACCTTTCCAAGCAGGTACTTGCTCCTGGAACACCCAACAAAGCAGGAATGCCAGGTCAAGAGTTTCTGCAGAAACACTACCATAGGTACATGGTGCCACCAGATGTGACAACTGATTTCACAAATATCCTGTTACAAAGATCATGCTTTAGCTGAAATGGGAGCCATTTCCTTACCTGGCTCTAGTGCTCACCTCATAATTGATGGTTGCTCCTAACCCCAGTGTGTTGTTTTTCACTTGAACCTTGATATGTTCTGTATTTCCTTGCTCTTGCGCCCCAAGACCCTAAGGAGGATTTAAGTGTAAAAACGTAAGGATTTTATAGCAGCAATTAAAGCTTTTGATCTGTAAGGTTGTTTGCAATGAAATACACCAAGAAATCTCAATTTGCTATTTATTTGCTTGCCTGTAACTGAATTCATTCACAGGCATTAGCACACGAGATACTACAGTTTTTTTTAATTTACTACTTAAGCCTCCAGCAAAGTATTACAAACACTAAAATAGCAACAACATTAAGTAGCTGGGTGATTAATCAGGAAGCCACCTGACATTCCTAGGCAAGTCCAAAGTGTTTACAATTTTAAAACAAGATACTACATAAAAAGAACTTGCCTCTCAAGAAAAATGCCTCCGTCATTGGGAAAGCAGCTGTGTAATGGGCTGTAAGACAGATGCCACATACAACATGCACTACAGAATGAAGTTATAGAGGAGAAAAGTGGGGGAGAGGATCAGATTGGAGCTAGCAGAACATTAAAAACTTTTTCCATCTCATTCACACTCACAAATTAGTGAAGATACTGGAGCAAACAAATGTTGGGTTTGTCTATCCTAAAAACCACCATCACTCAAATCTGGGAAGCAATCTTCAGGCCCAGTATTATCATTCTTAACTATACAATGGGGGGAGGGGAGCAGAGGTGGGAGGAAGAGGAACCCCAAAAAGGTAAAGACAAAGCATTTGGTTTAAAACTTTATTCCTGGTATCTACTACCCACTTTTTCCCTAATCTGTCAGCAGTAACGAATAATCAGCTATGTGTCTGGCTATAATAAACATGTACATGGTGGAGAGAAGCCCTGTGGATTGATCCCAGTCATATCTAATATTTGGAAGAATGAGGCATAGTTGAAGAAGGTTGCTGCTGCTACAAAACCAGCAGAGCTTATTTGGTTAGCGGGGAAGAAAATTTACTTTGAAACTTCTGCTAACAAGAAAGTATGGAAGCAAGCAGGATACTTGGCTGCACATTCTGCTGTGACCCAATTCCAATACAATTAATAACAGGACTAGTGTAAGCAGCTTAATTTCATTTCACAGATGGGCTTTTGCCCATTGATACGATCAAGCTTAAGTTCCATTTGTCTAAGTTTGTAGTGGAATGGAGGCATGAATCCTTCTTGTGCGGCTATAACTTGTAAAGGAAGATCCGGCAGCTCAAGTAGGAAACTTATTGTTGTGAAGAAGACTGGGAGGGGACAGACAGAAAACACGAGGCCTTCCTCTAACATCCTGACACAGTGCTCATAACAGCAAAGGTGTTACCTGTGGTCAGAGAAGCCTATGGCCTAAAATACATTCAGGACATTTAACAGCATCTTTTTCTACTCTGTTTTACATATCTATTTAAATCTTACATACACGAAACACCTATGCATGCAATTTACATTAAAAGACAGTGCTCTAGCTCCATACTCTTAAGAGGCTGCTCTAAAGCCCAGTGAAACTGATGCCAGTTCCTTGACTTCAGCAGCCTTTGAATCAGGCACTGCTGCTTGTTCAAATGAGATGTAGCTAGAAGCCAGATTTACATGTGCTAAATTTAAGACAACTGAGGCAACTGCAGGTTATACTGAGAAATCCATGAGCACACTTATTTTTTTTGCTAAGTTTTAATGCATTCACAGAATTAAGATTGAACCTAATTTTATTCCTTTTTAAAAAGGCTGAGAGAGCAAAACTAGGAGAATTAGTATCATGGGGGTTTGTGTGCATTAAACACACTCATGTGCAGGCCAAAATCTCAGCTTTGCTGAAGCACCTTTGTGGAAGTTAAACTGCTTTTAAGGGACAGCTGAGAAGTCTGCAGCTGTCTGCACTGACCTAGAGATTACTTTTAGCCCCAGAAACCAGTCACCTCACCCCACAGGTACAGGCTGGAGGTGGGAAGGAACAGACCTCACATAATGCTGCATTTTGGTCATTCAACAAACAGACCATGAGTAATCGTTAAAAATAGGTGAAGGATTAGAGCAGGTCCTGGACTTGCTCTGAACAGTACCAAAAGCCAGAGAGAGGACTGAGGGGTGTAAAGGCAACTTAAAAGCCTTTAGCCATCACCTAATCTAATGGGTCAATACCTGCTCTTACTTAGGTGCAAAGTCAAAGGGAGGAGAGAAAAGCAGGACAGGCCCAAGCGATAAAGTACCTTTGTAACAAACTGTAGATATCCAACATTGCTCAAATTCTTTGTGCATTTCAGAGAATAAATCAAATAGAACATGGTTGTTTTAAACATCGAGATTGAGAAACCCCTGGTAGTCTTCCACCCTTCAGCTAGACAATTCTCATTTAGATCATACCTTTCCTTTGGACCAGCCCATCTTTTCCAGCATCTTCTGGCCAAATTTAGATTCATCTTTACTCCAAGCACTATTTCGTGGATCCACAGACCACTTCTGCCTCCTACGGGCTAGAGCAGGGAGGAAAAATTCAAATAGGCTCTACTGACATTCCCATAGTGTTCTTACTATTCAATCAATCCCAGAAAAGCTCTTTATTGCAAAAACTAACCCAGAACTTATGCCAGACGAAACACATTTAGGGGGTTAATTTCACTAAACCTCATATTGAAAAAAAAACCCAAAAAAAAAAACCCAAAACAAAAAAAACAAAAAAAAAAAAAAAAAAAAAAAAAAAAAAAGAAAAAAAAAAAGTTAA
>NDXB01018606.1:33266-55259 GCA_002631895.1 Agapornis roseicollis
AAAAAAAAAAAAAAGAAGAGAAAAAAACCCCAAAATGTCACCAACAACATTTACATCTAAAAAAATAATCAGCAAATTACATATGTAAATGCAGCTTTGCTTTCCACAATTCATACCTGTATTTTCCACTGGAAACCTTATTTTCTAATTAGTCATTACACTTAAGACAATCTATCCTACAGTTCAAATTAGTCCTACAGAATTAAATTCACTAGATCCTGTGCTTTCCCATTAAGAGTGTCCTGATACCAGTAAGCTTACCAAAGCACCTAAGGACATTAACAACACTCAGACAGAAATATATTAGTCCTGTCACATAAACATTTACAGTTAAGAAGTTTACTCTTTCTACTCATATACGGCTTTACATTTACTAGAAAAGGTTGCTTAACAGGAATGCATCTTTAACTCAGAAGAGAAGGTAACAAAAGCTTTTAGTTCACACTTGGGCCAGCCCTGAGACCGTTGTGTTTTCCTGAATGAAAACCTTTATCCAAGAAACAGTTATTGGACAGGATATTTATCCAATATTTTAATCAGTTCTCTCAGATATGGGGAGTCCAAGCCCTCAATAACTTCAGAGGTAACAGTGAAGCTCTGATTCCAGTATCAGCAAAAACTTAAGCAAAATTACCAGGCTGCATGTAACAATGCCTTCAAAATGATTCACTCACCAACACCCTTACTGAAAAAGCACAAGACAACCACATGGCCTTATCCTGACATCTCTCTAATGAGTTCCGTGCATTTACTTGCCTTTTTTGAAGCACCTGCCTCAAACCCCTTCCATCCCACACTCCCTTTTCCCAATTCAGTATTTAACTGACCTCTGAAGTTCCCTGTACACACTGCTCAAATTCTAACCCTGGGTGAAATCAAGAGTCGTGCCTACATACACACAACACAGTTCAGCTGAGTTCTCCTGCTGCCATACAACCCCAGCCCAGAGGCTTCGGGATACCTACACTCTTAACACACCTCTGTACAAATAGTACCGAGACGCTGAAAGAATAGTATGGAATCACGCACTGGTTTAGGTAGGAAGGGACCTTAAAGCTCACCCAGTTCCAACCCCTGCAATGGGCAGGGACACCTTCCACTGGACCAGATTGCTCCAAGCCCCATTCAACCTGGCCTTGAACACTGCCAGGGATGGGGCAAACACCGGCCCCAAAGGCATCCGACAGACGCCCACCGCCGCGGGCCAGAAAGCGATGGAGCCCCGCAAACCCGCACTCAGCCACCGCGGGCCCCCCGGGGACCGGCCGCGCCTTCAGGAGGGACAGCGCGGGCCGGGCCCCATCCGCTGCCCGCACAAAGGCCCTAGCCCCGCGCCCCGCCACCACCGCGGCTCCTCCCTGCACCACCACCACCACTCACGCTCCGCCAGCATCGCCATCTTGGGGGCCTTTCTCCTACGCGGCGCGTAGCGAAGGAACACTACCGCTCACCCACCCTGAAGAGGGGGCTTTTGTAACCTCGGGCTCAGAAAAGTCAGTCAAACAAAATGCCTGACTAAGAAGGTCTTGGAGCAAGACAACGTAGCGACTATCCTAGCTGAAATAGAGCGTGTAAATCTATGAAAATTCTATAAAGATATCAAAAGACACGTTGGGTTAGGCTAAGTCTCGCGCATTTCACGCCGGCTATTGGACAGGCAGTTTTGCAGGCAGCCTCGGCAGAGGAAGCGGGCGGCTCTCTGGGCAGCGTGGCGGCTTTTGGCAGGCGGGTCGGGGCAGCCCCGGCCCTGTGAGGGCCGCTAAGGCCGGCGATAAAGCCAGGGCAAGCGGGTGTTGGGACCTCTGAGAGGGCTTACCCGTTCTTATAGTGAGATTCACGGTCTCTGCAGGTGGAGTCCGTTGTTGGGGGCTCTTGAGTGGGGGAAAGGGGTTGAGCAGTGCTCGCTGTGGGATGTCCTCGAGTCTTCGCAAATCCCTTCCTGTGGTGGTGGTGGTGGTGATATAGGAGGTAATACAGGGGGATAGTACAAGAGGGTTAGAGAAATTCGCTTGCTTAAACAAAAGTATTGTCTGTTGTAAGTACCTATCATGCGTGGTATTGATGAGGGGAGAAGCAGACACGGACCAGCCCTGAGGGTATGCGTGAGGACTAGAAGGTGAGAAAAAGGAAGAGGAAGACTCGTCTGTTGTGAATACCTATCATACCTACTATTGATGAGGGGAAAAGGAGACGCCTGGTCCTATTGATCAGGAAAAGAAGGAGACGCCTGGTCCTATTGATCAGGAAAAGAAGCAGACGCCTGGTCCTGTTGATAAGGGGGAGAAGCGGATGGTCTATGGCCTGGACGCCGACGGGCCCCTGAGGGCATGCGTGAAGACCAAAAGGTGAAAAGTTTAAGAAGAGGAAGACCCCTATTCAGAGGAGGAAGACTCATTTCCTTCATCTCGAGACTCCTGCCCATGACTAGAAGCGGCACTGAGCAGGCGCAAAGGACCGGGGGACCTAGGAAGCATTGTACAGCATCCTTTGCCTGTCGGCTTGTGATATAGCGGAACTTGTCATCGTGTCCCAGGACAGCTTTTGGTGTATAACTAGTCAAAAAAGGGGGTTGGTAGCAGCAACTTGAAGCCTCCTCAGGCAAATTGCTCTCCTTTTCAAGGTTTTTAAAGATTCTGTGGTGCACCCAAATCTTCTGTGATGTCAGCTCGTGTTTCTTCTTACCCTCCTTATATGTGGAAGAGAGAAAAAAAAATACTCTTTCTGTTTCAAACTTTGTGCATTTAAGGCTGAACACAATCCCCCAATATTTGCTTGCTGAATCAAACCATCACTATTTAGTTTTTTCTTACAGATCATGATTTTGAGCACTTGGTCATTTGTGTTTTCTCTTGCTTTGATTTGGGGTTTTTTAGCTACTTTTAAGTTGTTTCTTGTTGTATTTGTCAGAGCAGCCAGTTTCATAGGAACTGGATATACACTATTAAAATAAAAATACGACATGTATGTTGCTGCTGAGTTCTTCAGAGCCTACAGCTGGAGCTGTAGGCTGCTTCCTCTGCCTCCTCTCTGGCTGTGTTTTGCATCTGAGTGTAATACTTTGTTCACTAACCTCCATATCCCTGTCAGAGAAGCACTATGCAGGGGGGTTGTATATGTGAAATGTGTTAATCCTGTCTTTTGCTCCTTACTTTAGCAATACTTGCTGCTCTCTTTCCACTTAATTATGTTGTTCTTAACTGCAGACCTTCGGGGTCTCTGCTGCCTCTTTCCCAATTGGGAGTCATCTGCAAGTGTTCTTAAGTCAGGTATTGATGGGAGTATTGAATGCTGCCAGGATTAGAACATATTTCCCATCATTCTTTCTTCATCTGTCCTTCCATATGGATGACAGCTGGATTACAGCTCTCCCAGTTCAACTTTTCACACTGCTTTGCTTCCATGCTTTTTGATTTAGATTGTGTTACCCTATTTGCTTATGAGAACACTGTGAAAGACAGTTTCTAAAGACTATAGACAAAAAAAGTGATAACCATCTCTTTTACTCTGTAAGACCTGTCAGTCAGCAAAGTTAGACTGATACAATGGAGCTTGTTCTTGGTAAATCTATAAGCTTATAAATAGCTTGATTTTTATTTTGTTTAATAGTTTATATTCAGTTTCTATTGAACGGTCTGCTCTGACTGCCCCAGTTCCTCCTTTAAAGAAGGGTTTCAGGCTGGTCCTCTTGTAGTCTTCTGAACCCACCTCTAGTCATCAGAAATTCTTAGTGTATGTTCTCACCAGATGTTTTTTTGCCAGTTCTCTACATAAATCATAGAATCATAGAATAGTTAGGGTTGGAAAGGACCTTAAGATCATCTAGTTCCAACCCCCCTTGCCATAAGCAGGGACACCTCACACTAAACCGTGCCACCCAAGGCTTTGTCCAGCCTGGCCTTGAACACTGCCAGGGATCGAGCACTCACAGCTTCCTTGAGCAACCCATTCCAGTGCCTCACAACCCTTACAGTAAAGAATTTCTTCTTATATCCAATCTAAACCTCCCCTGTTTAAGTTTGAACCCATTACCCCTTGTCCTGTCACATTCATCAGGCTTGATTGACATGGAAACAAATAAATACTTCCCAATCCTTCACTACCTGGGAGGTCTGTTCCCTTTTCCTCTCTCATTAATTGTGTTAGCTGCTTGGTTGCACCTAGTCCTTTTAGTGAAGACTGAAGGGATAAATCGTGCCCTGCTCCCTCCACTGTGTAGTGTGTCAGCCTTGCTGTTGATCTTTTCCTTATGCTGTGATACATATAAAGCTTTGCAGCTGCAGTTTTTACCTCATTCAGTGCCTTGACTTTGCTCATTCTTTTATGCTCATACGAGATGTCTGTGTTCTGCATAAGATAGCCTTACCTCTCGTTCTTGTGTCCCTTTGGCTTGCAGCTGGGTGCTGCGCTTATTATTGTTAGGTTTAGGAATGATCCTTTAATTCATAAACCAGGCTTTTAAGAGACTGCGTGGAATTCTGTGAGCTTACTGAGGTCAACCTGAAATTCCATCTTTTTTTGTTCCTCTACTCTTCTGCCTTAGGAAGAGGAACTTACGTTGCATCTGGAAATAACCAGGATGTGGCAGCTGTCAAGCTTTAGCTTAGCATTTTCCTTCAGGAGGAAATCCCTGAAGATCAGAATCAACCCTAGAACAGCTTCTTCCAGTTTTCTTTTTTCCTGTCCTAACAAAATTCCTCTGCATCAGAGACCTGCTTGGACAGCCTAGCACAGGATCCATCTCACCTTCCTTACCTGCAGATAGAATCATAGAATCCCAGGTTGGAAGGGACCTCAAAGATCATCTGCTCCAGCCTGCCTTGGCAAAGCATGACCTAGACCATATGTCCCAGCAACTTGCCCAGCTGAATCTTAAATGTGTCCAGTGCTGAGGAGCCCACCACTTCCCTGGGGAGATTATTCCAGTGGCTGGTTGTTCTCAGGGTGAGAACTTTTCGTCTTGTATCCAGTTGGAATCTCCCCAGCAGTAACTTGTGCTCATCACCCCTTGTCTTTTCAATGTGACTCCTTGTGAAAAGGGACTCTCTATTTTCTTTATAGGCACACATTAAGTGCTGTAATATGGGGATAAGATCTCCCCTGAGCCTTCTTTTCTCCAGGCTGATCAAGCCCAGCTCTCTCAGCCTTTCCTCACATGACTGCGCCATGCTTGGATCATCCTTATGGCCCTTCTCTGGACCCTCTCCAGCCCATGCACATCTTTTTGTATAAAGCAGGCGTGTAATTTGAATTAGAGACAGAAAACAGGTGTCCACGTGTCTTCTAACCAGAGGGCGTTTAGATACCCAGCTTAGTGTCTGGATAGCTCTAGCTAATCCCATCAGCCATGCTCTCCTCCTAACAGGCAGGATGAACCCTCATGTCACCATCAGCTCTGCTCTGTGATCCTGACAGTTCTCAGTCTGACCCCTTGTCCTTTATAGTGCTCACAGGTCACCCACCAGGATCCTCCTTCCCTTTCATCACCACCCAGGGACTCTCAGCACTGGCCACTATTTGCTGTCATCTGTGTCTGGAAAGTAAGGTGATTTATCCTCCCCTCTGTCGTCCTTCTATGCTCCCCTTTGTCATGCTTCTACCTGTGTTTCCTGAACAAAGTCCTCCTGGCAGTAATAGCCATTTCTGTGAATTATCCCTTCAAGGTCTCTATTACATCAACTGAATTCTCACATCATCCATGCATTAAGTGTTTGAATGATCTCTTACTCATGTGAACCATTTCACACTGGCCAGGTAACACTTCCAGTTTTGATTCTGGAGAAGCTGAAGTCTTCTAGCTAAGAACTGAGTGTAATATTTGATTGCTCCAATAGGTTGCAGCATTACATGCGTTTGAATCACCTTCACTGTGCAATAAAGACATCAATGAAGACTGGAAGTAATTTCCATTAACGGATGCCTTGAGGTTGAGGTTTGTTTCTTATTTGGTTTTGAAATTTAATATTCGAGTGCATCAGAGAAATTCTGCTTCCAAAGCTGTCTTACTCCCCTGCTTGCAAAGACTCACGGCTCAAAACACAAATGGGATTATACCTGCATTAATTATTGCTGAGTGTATTTGCTTTACAGCAGGATTGAGGTCAAGATCCAAATTATTTGACATAGATGTAGACACAATTGTTGCAAATTAGTAGTTTAAGGTGTCAGTACTAAAACCATTTACGAAAATGGATATGCACAGGGGCTGTAGAATTAGGCCTTATCATAGAATCACAGACCAGTTTTTGTTGGAAGGGACCTTAAAGCTCATTCAGTTCCAGCCCCCTGCCATAGGCAGGGACATCTTCCACTAGAGCAGGTTGCTCTGAGCCCCATCAAACCTGGCGTTGAACACAGCCAGGGATGGAGAATATATGTACAAAAGGGAAATGTTCCATTCAGGGTCAGTTATTGTATTTCAGTTACATACCTGAGTAAAAGCTGGTGTCACAGGAAACAAAAATACTTGTATACGTATATATGTATGTTTGTATATATTTTTTTGTCAAAGAGAAAGAACAGCTGATAAGGGTGATTACAACTCTCTAGGAAAATAGCCTGAAATCCTGTTTCCAGTGGGCTTGGATTGGGTAAAATGTAGCTCTTGTCTGAAAAATAAAGGAGTAAAGATGCCTGGTGGGCATTTCGTTCAGAGTTCTCCAGTGATTCCTCCCAAGGGTCTTACTTGAAAAGAGGCGTTTCCTGACAGCCAGCACTGCAAAGATCATTTAGGGTTCAGAGATTTGAGCTGGGTATTTTCCTCCTGGCACATCATTATTGATCTCATGGTGGTTGCAGCTTGTGGTGTGCTGTCAGCATCAGCTCCAGTGTCCCCATAGGCTTTGGGAATTCCTTTGATGCCACTCACAGGTTGAAGTGTCTGGGTCTTAGGAGGAGGTCCAGCTGGGATGAACAGAGCCAGCAATACAGATAAACTGAAAAAGGAAAAGGGTTGCAAATGCGTCTGAGCCTGATACCCACCTTGCTAGCACCGTCACATCCAGAGGAGACCCATGGAAGGTGGAAAGGAGAGAGTTAGATTTCCCATGTAGTGAGCAGCTCCTATGCCCTGAAGAAGGGCAGTCACGAGAACCACTGATGGGCTGGTGCCCGTGAGAACACTGCACCAGGCTTCTGCTACCTGAGGACATGGGGTGGGATCCATGATTCAGCTCCCTTGGAGCTAATGCTGAGACTGGTGCTTGCTGGTAGGGTTAACAATAGATTCCTACAGGAGATGCCTAGATCTGAGTTTAAATAGATCTGCCCTGAGTTTAAATAGAGAAGAAACAACATTAGTGAAATCACCCATTTTTTTCTGTCTATGCCTTTTTCAAATGTTCCCTCAACAACAGAATTGTGAGGAGGGAGAGAAGATGCGGCTAGGGAAAGAAAGAGAGGAGAAGTGGGAGAAAAAGGAGGAGAGAAGCAAGTGAAAAAATAGGATGTGAGTCCTGGCTGTGCAACAGGTCATTTGTGAGGCAAATCAGCTTCTGCTGTGGAATAAATGGCCTGAGGCCAGACTAGAAATGCTTATTGAGCAAGTCCTGGCAAAGGTGTGATGGAAGCACTAGGGACAAGGACTGCCTGGAGACCTTAAAATGAAAAGACAGGTTTGATTTAGGACAATGATATGAGAGAACATGCGGATTAGAGGTGAGCTCTGGTATAAAGCTGTATTAGCTGAGCAGAGAAGCCACCCATCAAGCGCCAGGCATGGAGCAAGAGATTAACAAAGTCTGACCCATGGAGCAAAAGATGTCAGAACGAGTGCCCGCAGCCAGGAGATGAGGGGTTCAAAGAACAGCTACTGGGGCAGGCGAGGAGTAGAAAAGGGCTCAAGGCAAGGGGCTGATGTTCCTAGAAATGCTGCCAGCAAAGAGCTCAGCAGAAGTGTGCAGTGCCTGGCAGGGAACACTGGAGAGAGAGAGGGCAAAAGAGGCAGCAGATTGAAATCCACAGAGTTTTTCTTCTATTCCATGAGACCAGTGCATTTTATTACTACTACTATTGTTGTTATTTCATCAGCTTAGGATTTACAAGATGTGAGACTGAAGTACTGTTATAAGCAGTTTATTATCCAGAGAGGAAATGGAGCAGGCCAAAGAGCAGCGATGCTTTGTAGAGAGGAACACTGATGCACAGACATGATGTGAAAGTCAGGGTGCTAGAATATTTCTTGTAGAGGTGTATTTCAAAGTATGAAGGAGTGCTAAATAGTTGGATGCTACTGAGAGATTAGAGTCATGTCAATGGGCACAGACTGGGTGGGTTTTTTGTTATGATTGGTAGTTTGGTGATCAGATTTCCTGGCTGGGCTATGTTGAACGTGGGTTGGGAGCATTGCTCTGAGCCACAGTCATAGCAGCGTGAGGCCAGGCACCAGGGGGTTCCAAATGGACCCATCCAAAGAGGGTCAGGAAGCTGAAGAGCTGGTGCCAGCAAGCCTCAAGGGCAAGCCAGAATGTAATCCATGGGTAGGGTAAAGATGAGGATCCCAAGGACATGGACAGCAGCTCAGAATAACCTTGGGCAGGTTGATTTAAAAAAGAGAGGGGAGGCAGGGTAAGAAACCATTAAGGAGCAGGCAGACCTGAGAGGAGATTTTGGAGAGGGCTGGAAACAAAGACATGGAGCAGAACTACAAGATCTATAAACTGGCCAAGTGTCTTTGCATAGATGCACTCTCAGAAAACATCAGCTACAGATAAAATTGGCAAGCAAAGAGTGCAGCTGTGACCAAACAGAGTATAAACGTATAAACACATTGCAGGAGAGGTAAGAGAAAAACTCGCCAGTCTGGGTCAGTTCTTAACATAGATGAGATGGTAGCAAGCCCATAAAGAAGTGTTGTCAGGAGACAGTAGGATCTGTGTGTTTCTTGTTTAGTCTTCCCCCAGATCCTGAGCAAATACTCAGTGCAATTTAACAGTGTAGGTTTGAAGGTAAAAAGAGAGAGCTGAGATGTCTGCTTGGAGGTTTGTAACCTGAGTAAAGCTCAGCTTGGAAATTTTGAGGAATGTCTTGAAACAGTCTTTGAATCGCTAATGCTTACAGTGGGAGAAAGAGGACAGTGATGGAGTCAGGGAATCATGGGTGAGTTGACCCCAGACCCTGGGAAAACTGCAGGAGTTCCTAGATAACTGGTTCAATATTTGGCAACTGGAGAACAGTGAAGTGATGAAAAAACACCTGTGTGACTCACTGGGCACATTTCTCAACAAACCAACCTAATTTTGTCTGTGACCAGGAAGCTGGCTTTGGTGACTAAGGTATCAAGATCTGTCATCTAGCCAAAAGCCACAGACACATGGTCCACACCTCGGTGCTGAAGGCATGGGGAACTTTGGGAATCTTTCACTGATGGCAGAGGACTGGAGCTCCTCATGGTTCCCTAGCCCCGCGGTGGGATGGGTCCAGGCTGAAGTCCCAGATGTATGACAAGGGGACATGGAGCTGTTGACATCCTCCCACACCCAGGTTCTTTTTGGAATACATTATCTGTGATGAAAGAGTATAATTGCTCCCTGTCTCAGTGATGAAAAAGCCACAGCTGTAACACTGTCCATATCTGGCCTCTGCATTTAAGGAAATCAGGGATGAACCAGATATGAAGCAGAGAAGAGAGGGAGTGACATAACAGATGATTAGATAAGACAGTTTGAGGAAGTGCTTGGAGGAACTGGAATTGTTTGGTCCAGAAACAAAAAGCATAAAGAAACTTCAGTGAAGGCTGCTAGGGATGAGTGCGAGCATTTGGTTTCTTTGTCCACTGCCACCTGGAAAAGCAGAAACCAACATAATTTAGCATTTTGGAGAACACGCAGGGTACCAAAACACCTGGACTGGCTTAAGGGTAATGGGATTGTCTTTCTGATGGTCAAACTTGTCATGGATGGACTGTTTAACCTGACCACAGAATGAGGAAAGGAGCTAGGTGCCTTCCCTAAGGCTCCTGCAGTTCATCCAATTCTCCACATCTGTCACTTTATAATAAATCTAGGAAGCCATCTCAGGACTCATCTTTCCTCGAGTCCAATGCAATGTCTTAACCACAAAACCAATCCTGTGCTATTTACTCTTCTGTAAAGTGCAGTTTGCTTTTCTGCAAATTGAAGTGTCCCATTTAATCCTATGAAACCCTCACTGGCTTTGTTCAAACTGATACAGGAAAGGGAAATAAAAAAAGGATTTCCTGCAGATTCTCATTCAGATTTCAAAATTAATTCTCTTCCACCATTGTAGTGTTCATTTTTTCTGACAAGCAGCCAGGCAGCAAATTTAATTTACACAAGATATTTGTTGCCAGGCAGGTTCAAGTGTTATTTAGCACACACATGAGATAAGATGCAAATGATACTTTTCTAGATATGAGAATCGTTCCTCTGGTCAGGAAGCAAGAAAAGAAGTAGCTGAGCACCACATAAGCAATGTCAATGGCTCAGTTCCACAGGACCCACAAAAAATATCCATGGTGAAACTGCTGAAATAAGAAAGCATTCCTGCCCCAGATAGCAAATAGTTTTGGATTTGCAAATGGTTGCAAGGAAAGTTTGTCACTTCCCATGAGGAGGAGAAAATGTCAGGCCCAGTAGAGCGTATTTGATGTATTATTCATAAGAAATTATATGCTGAGGACTAGTCAAAATCCAGCAGCAGCAAATAGGGGTCAGTAAAAACCAAATAGATCTGCAATAAACTGGTTTTAACTGTTTTAATGCATGCAATGTATAGCCCATTTTATTCATTAGCTCTAGTTGCCTTGGAAGTTCTTGTGCAAGATCGAGGTTACTTCTGAAGATTTCAGAACCAGCATTGCTCACAGTCTCAGCAGGGCTCAGCTTTGTAAACACAGCAGATTAGATTTAGGGCTTTTGAACAGAAATAAAGAGGGAAACCCACAAGGATGTTGCTCGGTTTTCAAAGTGGAGCTGCACTTTCAAGGCTGACCCAGTACTGTCATTTCGGGGCTGTTTGAGCAACCACTGGAAAATGAAAGAGCACTAAAAATAGCCAGCACAGGCTCATTAGCTCTTTAATTACATATCGGTTTTCCTTTCTTTCATCTACACTTGTAACTTTGTCCTGTGATCTCTGCTTACATTGATGGGGGAATGCCATGTCTCATGGACACTGCTATGATGCTTTGCCAGTCCATCTTACTATCTGTCCCTTTTCCACAGGTTGGAAGAATGGGATTCCCCCATGAAGCCCATGATAACACAATCATCAAGGAAAACATGGGGAAAACAGGATGGGAAGTGACAGTAACAGCCTCTGAAGTGCTCAGAGCCTATTCCACTATATGAAATACAGGTGCATCTTCAATAGGAGGCATGTGTTTAAGAAGCAACCATGAGGCCAATTATATTGATATCCACAAAGCTTAGGTTACAGCAGTGCTCACGTTACTGGGGACAACTCTAGTTTTAAAGCAAATTCAACAGGTATTGCTAAATAATATATATATAACATGTTCCATAATCGTGGACGGCAGGATTGTCTACACAAAGGTGACCCTGTGGACTGGGTGAGGCAGAGGATGTGTGTAGGATGGGTCCTGCTACCTCATTTAGACTTACTAACTGCACCAATGCTACTGCAGTAACCTGGGCCCATGTTCTGGGAAGCTTTTGTTCCCACTTGTCAATTGTCAGCATGGACCTTGGCCTGGTTTTGACCCAGACCAACCAGCACTGATCCTCCTGAGCATAGTTCAGGAGTCAGCAGAGGTCAGGAATTATTCCCAGGAGCACAAACTTAGGGCAATG
This sequence comes from Agapornis roseicollis, assembly GCA_002631895.1. Classification (NCBI taxonomy): domain Eukaryota; kingdom Metazoa; phylum Chordata; class Aves; order Psittaciformes; family Psittacidae; genus Agapornis; species Agapornis roseicollis. The sequence continues at coordinate 45,035 of NDXB01018606.1, forward strand.
GTGTAAAAATTTGTCATGGATTCCATCGCCAACACAATTCCTCTTGTGCCGAAAATCCCATCTCCCTCCCTCCACAACAGCCAGCGTATGCTGCACTGAATTACAAGAACCCCTGCAGAAATGGTTTCCCTGTATGCCTCTCCTTAAAAGAAGCCAGCCTCTCCTGGAACACAGCTTTTCTTGCCGTGACCTAGTTCCTCTGATGCTAAAGGACTCCAGCAAACATAGAAATCCCCCTTTGGGAGAGTAATCTTTAAGTCTCATTCTTCTGTCTGAGAGTCATGATGAGCGTGCACTCCAGCTGAGCAGCCTGATCTGGACAGGTTTATGAGCACCATCCTGAGTACAGTTTTAGACCAGGTCAGCTGGAAATGCCCCACATAATACTTGGACCTGGCTCAGGAGTTAGAGCAGACCATTCCCAATAGGTGACTTGGATGTGACCACCCTGTTCTGGAGGATGAAGGAGTTTGGTAGCATGGACCTGGCCAGACACTGCCTTAGAGCCAAGGATGGAGTCAGCATTTACCTCATGGTCACAAACAGATTTGCTCTGCATGTTGTACCAACCTTCAGCACCAATACAGAGTCCTCACAAGCAAGTTTCTCTCTTCATAAGTGACATACCCTCGGTGCCCCCAGGCAAGAGTTTCCATTGCATGATAGCCCTGCATCTGAAGGATGGCTTGCATAGCCACTTCATACTCAGGCTTTCTCTGTGAATTGTTGGATCAAGGGGTCAGTTATCTTTAATTTGGCTTGAAATGTGTTTGGGTTCAGCATGGGTTTGGGAGAGGGACTCAATAAGAGGCACAAACTGAAGCCAGAAAACTGGAGCAGAGAAGCCAAAGCACAGCTTATCAGCAGCAATAGAGATGCGTCCCCCCATGTGTGTGATGGGTTTATACAACATCCTGGGCAGGGGTGTGGAGGAGCAGGAGGTGACAAAGGAGGCGAATGAGGAAAATCGATGTTGAATTCGGGGGTTTGGTGGAGGAGACAGTCAATCCTTATGTACAGACTGAGTGAGTGGGGATGAGGAAGGATAGGACAGGTATGAGGCACTTGGTCCCTGTGTGAGTAGGCTCACCTGGGAGCCCCAGTGCAGGAACCAAACCACTGCCAGAGGATGCAAACTGCCTCCCTTGCAGTGGTGCACACGGAAGACATGGTGTGGTTGTGCCGTCCTCTATCTGGACACTCCACAGGGAGGTCAGATCTCCTGGAGCCGGCAGCAAATTAGATTTTCAGCTGCATGGTAGTTACTCTAAATCTGGACCACCCTTACCCCCAGGTCTTCTGCTCTCTCATTCTACCTCATCCTGTGTTTTTACCCAGTGCCCATTTGGTTTTCCTGGAGCATTCCGCTAAAGGCATACTCTTGCTCTTAGAATCATAGAATCATAGAATAGTTAGGGCTGGAAAGGACCTTAAGATCATCTAGTTCCAACCCTCTGCCATAAGCAGGGATACCTCACACTAAACCATGTCAGCCAAGGCTTCATCCAACCTGGCCTTGAACACCACCAGGGATGGAGCACTCACAACCTCCCTGAGCAACCCATTCCAGTGCCTCACCACCCTCGCAGGAAAGAATTTCTTCTTATATCCAATCTAAACCTCTCCTGTTTAAGTTTGAACCCGTTACCCCTTGTCCTGTCACTACAGTCCCTAATGAAGAGCCCGTCCCCAGCATCTCTATAGGCCCCCTTCAGATACTGGAAGGCTGCTATGAGGTCTCTGTGCAGCCTTCTCTTCCCCAGGCTGAACAGCCCAAACTTTCCCAGCTTGTCTTAGTATAAGAGATGGTCCAGTCCCCTGATCATCCTCTTGTTTTAAACAAACTCAGGGTTGCCAGGATCTGAAATGTTGCAGATCTGCTTTTGGTTTTATAGGTTCTGTGTCCAGCATGGAGTGGAAAGGAAAGAATAAAAAGACACAGCACACTGCAAACATGTTATTAAAATGAACTGTTTATATTATCTCAGTTGAGTCAATACATTATAATGTATTAAAATGGAAAGGTACAAAATTGAAATAAATACTTTCTGATTCATGTATAAATCTTTTGTCAAGATGACATTTTGTCTGTTTTTTTCATCAGTACATGTTTCAATAAAACATTTAAAATGACAAAGTATCATTTAAAACATGGTTCATGGAAGAAAAGGTTGAAATCAAACAACTTTTGGCTTGTTTTGGCATGAGATCTTGACACAATCTGGGTTCCCCAAAACCACGTAAATGGTGGTAAAATATAAATGCTCGAACTTATTTAAAAAAATAAACAGGCTTTACAAAACCCTCTGATCCTTGACTTAGCCACTTTTCTGTATAGTCTGCACTTACGATATATACATTCATTATTGTCCAAGGGAAGACAGCCACTGACGTTCATTTAAAGAGCTTGGTGGAGAGGCCTAACAAACATTATGCAGCTGACTACAGTGAACACGGTTTAAAAAATTCCCGACAGTGCAAAAACCAGCTCAGAAATCAAAGCGCACAAATGGGACAAGGAAGAGGCAAGTGCACAAGCCCAGATCTGATGCAAAGTTCTTGGCGTGTTGGCCAGGTCTAACGAAACAGCTTTTGCCATGATAAGCCAAGCTGGTCTGCTCCTCCTGCAAAGATCTGCCAAACATGGGCTTGCAGATCAGCCTGTTTGCTGACACAGGCCATTCCAGGCTCTCCTGCAGCTCCCAGGGGTATTCATGTTCCTGGGAAAATCACTCCTTGGCACATAGGAACCTTCTGCAGAGAATCTCATTTGTGATGAAGGCAAGAGCTGTGCTAAGCAGAATATACTGGTGTAAACCTGGCCTGGGAGAGGGGGTGATGTCTAGGCAAGAACTTGCAAAGTGGGAAGGAAGGAGAGTGCAGTGTGAATGTGGGTTTGGGACCTTTTTGAAGAGGCAGTGGGGAATTCACTCACAGACAGCAGGTTTTATCAGGATCATGGAGCAGGCTGGTTCATGTGCTTTAGTCTCACCATGTGCTTGCTTTAGTCTCACCATGTGCTTTAGTCTCACCAATGTGCTTATTTCTTTGTCACTGTAGCCATGGGCTGTTATGGTCCCTCTAACCTCTACCATGTGCTTATCATTCTGGGGCANACCATGTGCTTGCTTTAGTCTCACCATGTGCTTTAGTCTCACCAATGTGCTTATTTCTTTGTCACTGTAGCCATGGGCTGTTATGGTCCCTCTAACCTCTACCATGTGCTTATCATTCTGGGGCAATGAACAGGGTGCTGCTTGGGGCATGATGGGAGAGTATACAGTCATATCATAGAATCATAGAATGGTGGACTTCCTTGTTGGAAAATGGTGACTTTTTCAGAATTTCAGTATTCCAAGAACTTTTCAAGATTCAACCAAAAATGGGGAAAAAACACGGTTACATTAAAAATATTATTAAAGAGAATCTTCCTGCCAACCTCTATTTCTTAATGCCTGGTATAGGTCCTGGGTTGTATTGCTGCAAACAACTTCAACTGCATAAACTGAAGAGTGGATCTTCTTTCTTTGTTTATAAGGCAGTAGAAGATTTTACCTCTTTAGAAAGAAAGTACAGCCCCATCCTGGCTTGGCTGGAGGCAGGACTTGAGCCAGTGCTGCCTGTGCTCTTCTTGGCATTCTGCAGGCCGACGGGGATTTAACTCCTCTTGGATTCCTGGTTATTCCCATCCTATGAGGGAAGATCTTATGGCACAAAACATTTGCAATGTGCTGAACACTGCTGAGGCGCAGGCTCCATATCAAAGGCAATCCCATTGCGAAGAGAACCCTGTAAGGTTTGGGATGTGTAGGCATGAGGGTCAAGGGATGTGAAGGGTATTGTTTGGAAAAACAGCTTTCCCTTGCCCCCACAAAAAGCTGGAGTGTCACAGTTAGAACTTGGAAAATGCCAGCTTCAGGAAGTTTCCTGTTGAAAAATACCACAGGCATGGGGAAATGAAGGATGTGATGTGAGGCTCTTGATGTCTTTTCAGTCATTTTTTTTCCATTTGAGAACAATTTCTTTCAATTTAGATTTCAAAATGGAGGGTAATTTATATATATATATCTGTATATATATATAAAAAAAGGAGGCTGCAAACAGGGAAAGATCAAAACAATCTCCCTCCAAGACACCAGAACTGGTTTTGTTGGCATATGCATTGTTTTGCATATTTTTGTTTCATGTTTGCTATTAGCCTTGGGGTTTCCCTGCAGGCTGGAAAAACGAATTCACAAAAATTCTTAAGGGATGGAATAGTTCTGTCCTATCCAACTTTCTTGCACAGAAAACTTGATTCACCGTATCTAAATCGCTCCCCTTCTGTGTTTTTGAGTTTGTGACTCAGTTTTCAAAGACAAATGAAGCAGTTCTCTGAGTTCTGCCTGCCAGTGAGAGGGACCCACTTGAAGCTGCTCCAAGAATTTCCATGTACAATTGTGGGTGAAAGAAGTTAATTCATCTTACTGTTTTCCCTTAACCAGATCCATGTGGTAGAAAAGAAGGGTCTTTTGTGGCCTCCATTTCCACCTCTGGGAGTATAATTTTCACTTTTTGGTGTATTTGCTTTCAAAAGCGCACCTCAATGAAGGTCCTTAGGTGACTGACTTTCTTGAAGGAAGAAGCAGAAATTCCTGCACTTGGACACAATGCTTTTCATTCTGTTAACCATTCATTCTGGTTAAGATGAAGCTTGGGATAAAATAGCATCCTTCACTGGCTATGGGGTAGGCTACGTTTTCCTCATCCAGTGCCAGTTATTGGGATTCATGTCATAAATCCTGTCTGCTAGGGCCCGAATCCACTGACTGAAGTGTGTATGGTTAAGGAGAGTCTGTCTCTGTGTATTTAGATGCTAAACTCCTAGGAAAGCAGATAAATGATTTAAAAATTACTTTGCATATATTCTCCAATAGCAGCCAGCAAACGTTTCCTTGGGTGTTCCTGTAGGACAGCCTGGACTATGTCACAGAAAGCACTGGCATCTCATACACTGCCACAATGTGCATGTGCGTAACACTCCAGTGAGATTTCCCCATCCAAGGACTGAAAGTTCATGATGGCAAAGAGATTGATTAAGTGGTTGTTGGAGACTTGGGACAGTAGGGCAAAACCCCCTTTGTCCATGGCTGTGTCTGTAATTTCATCTGTCTCAGAGTAAGAGCAGAATTTCCTATATCTGATCTTCTCCACATGTCGTATCCAGCCTTTCCTGCCCTAAACCTTGGCATCCAATGAAAGCAATGAATAAAATTCATTGAATTCTGCCAACACTGATGTCTCAAGAAAGAGCTTGTACAGGGAATGCTAATGAGCTAATCTATGAATGGTGGGCATTTCTACCCCACCTTCCAGACAAGGGTCTCAGTAACAGAGCCTCACAACACCCCTGTGAGGTAGATATTATTATACCTGGGTGAGTAAACTGAGGCACGCATAGATGAAGCAGAGAGCAAACGCGAGGAAAAGCTACAATGAGGGGATCCTTGACGCCAGTGTGTTGCTCTGAATAGCATTTCCTCTCTGAAGAAGACAGGTGGCTGTTTGCTGGAAGGTGGGAGAGACAGACCATTGAGCTCCTGGGATGGCATATCAACATTTATCTTCCTGGTTGAAATCCAGGGTTCAGTTTGTTAAAAGTCAAAAAGGGACACTGGGCATAACACCTATTAAAGACGTAATCCAGAAGAGGTAAGAAACCAACTGGGAGGGGGACATGAACAATAGGACAATTAAAAAGTAGTTTCAAAGGGATGTATGTGGGCTTTTCACAAGAACACCCTCAACTGAATTCAAACTATGATGGAAACACCAAAGGGATTTGCTTTCACACATCCACTGGCTTCCAGTGAACCCTCTACAACATCATCACACAGGAAAGGGAGGGAAGGAAGGAACGAAAGAAGGAAAGGGAGAAAGACAAAGAAGGAGAATGTGAGAAAGAGACTGAGAGGAGAAAGAGATAAATCTAAAGAAAGAGAGGCAAATTGAGGGAAGGAACGGTGGAAGGATGAAATGAAGGAAGGGTGAAAAGAAGGAAACAAGGAAGGAGAAATTAAGATAAAGAAAAGGAAGGAAAAAGAAAGAATAAAGAAAGAGAAAGAAAAAACATATATAAAGCCAAATAATATTCCCTGTTTGCAATCTGCCCCTGCTGGGACAGAGGAAAAGGGAATATTTTTCCTTCCAACATTCTGCAAAGTGCTACTAGGCAGAGAAAATACAGAGCAGACTGTCCCATGCAGAAGGTTTTGGGAGATAGCACCTGGTGCATTGTTTGCTACAGTAAGTTGGTTATTCTTTATTGCGTTGGAAATAAAACAGTCATGTAAAGTCCTGCATAAATCCACAGTTCTGGCTTGCAAAATCTCAGCCTCGCCTTTACTTTGCTGAATATTTTCAGGGTTTAGAGCTTGAGGCTTTTTATTTTATTTGGTTTCAAGGATGGAAATTAAAGCTGGTCATGGGATTTGTTCTTCTTAGGGGTAGGAAGGGTAAAGTCTGTCTATACAGAGCAATTGGAGTGATGATGTGGTTAGAGGGTGAGCAAAGCAGTGTGCCCAGCTTGTAATCCAGTGTAATAGTTTTTAAGAGGATTTTTATCTAACCCCAGAACATGCTTTCATTGAGCAAATCAAAGCTTGGAGGACAACTAGAAGATGAACATCTTTCTGGCAGCTGGAAGAGACTTGTGCTATGCTGTTGGCTGGTGCATAGCTCCAGTTATTTCTGTGGGACTTTGGTAATTTACATCAGATGTATGGTTAATTGCTCAAATGAAAACATTTTCATGCTGGCTTTGAGACAGGCGAGAAGGACTGTCCATTGGAGGCTGACTCTCTGCAGGATGCTGCGCTAAAAGCCAGCTTCCTCTTGATATATGCAGAGCCACAAAGAGACAGATAGACCAAGGACATAAGCATACATCCAGATTGCATCTGTCAAAGAATAAGCTGTTTTCTAATAGGGCACAGCTCCTCCTCCCAGACATGTTGGAGATACAGGAGGCTGACTTTGCAGAAGCAAATCTTGGCTATTAGGAAAGACTCTTGCAAGGGATGGAATACTAATGTCCTTCATCTGAGGATGCTCCACATAAAGCCTTGTGGACTCCGAAGTACTGATCTCACAGCTTTTGAAAGCAAAACTTGTTTTCAGCAGCAGCTTTTCTATATAAAGAATTAGGACTCAGAATTGACTGAATCCCTCTTAAGGAGAAAGATCCACTGAGCATCACACCATGACACACCATATGTGATTTGGGCATTTCCACTTTTACTGGAGAAACTCTGGATCTGGAACAGAGTAAGAATAAAGCTTACCAAGCTGGGGAGACGACCGCCACGAGCAGTTTTTCAGAGATGCAGCCAATCCTGCAACAAATCACAGGATTTGTAGTCAGCATCAAGGCCACAAGCCAGTGTCCACCAAGCTGTGTAATTTGGCCACAGGACAGTGCATATATCTGGATGCCAAGCAAGGATTCCTGCCAGAGCCTAACGTCAGGCTGTTTATTTCTGTCTGGATTAAAATCAGTTAGAACATCAAGCAGCAAAATCAGACTGTAACCGTGTTTTAAAGGAAGTAGTGGAGATCAGAGAAAACGGAAAGTTAATTGGCCAATAGCTTTGTATAAAGAAGGGAGGCAAGGAAAGAGAGAGGAATGGAGTTGTTTTATTTCTGGAGCAGAGGAGGGGCAGATTTGTTCCCTATTCTCCTGTGCAAAAAGAGCATTTTAAAAGCTTTTAGGAAAGAAAAAGCTGATGAAAGCAAACTGGAAAAGTTTAGGCTACTTGGACAGATCATTGCCTGACATTGTGTGAAGACAAAAAAGAAGAGGTGAACTGCCCCAAAAAGGAAAACAAAGTGCACTTTCGCTAAGCTCCCCCAGTGGCATCATCCATATTTCTTGCACTAGACTGTTGCATATAGGTGTTGTGAGCTGACACATCAGGCAGGTTCACCCCAGAGGTGGCTGCAGGTTAGTAACAGTGCTTTGCCACTTTACAGGCTGTACAGATAAGATCGTTTTATGCTGGAAAAGCCCTTTAAGATCCTCTGGGATGAAGAAAATGAAAAAATTGGATAGCTCTACGTATCTAAGTCTAGCTCTCTCTTATTTTTGGAAAGGCCACTGGAGACTTTTCAAGCATTGAGACAAGAATGTATCTGCATTGAGTGGCACAGGAGAATCCCAGCAGCCATTAATGGTCACTAAATCCAGTAACTTTTGATGGTGTTGGTGTAGTTCCTGCTGGAGGCTTGGAAATGTCCCCATTCTGGTGGTTCAGCAGAAGCAAATCTTGGGGAAGACTGGTAAGAGATGTGGTAGGGCAGTAGATGTGAAAATGAACTGTGGCCATTGCCTGTGTGGTCCCTGTTAGTATGTTTGGTCCTAGCTCTCATCACATCCATCAGACAGATTCAGCTCTGCAGGGAGCAGAGCCCAGCTCCTCTTGAACATGGCAGGTTTATGCTTCTGGAAGGGAGCATGGAGCTTATTGTGAATGCTGAAGATTCACTGCGTTTTCTTGGTGGCAAGGGCTGGTTGTCCACACTCTGTTGCTGGTACCCGGTTATTTCAGTAGTGTAAGGTGGCTGCCACTAAAAGCCAAATTCATCCATTAGAGAGCTGGGAGAAACCCCAGGGGATGCTTACTGTGATCCTGATAAAACATGTGCTGCTGAGAGGAAAAGCCCAGCCTTCATTCTTTAAGGAGGGACCAAATCCTGCCCTCATACCCCTCCATGGTCAGAGACTGCCAGGCCTGACACTGATGTCCTGGTTTCCAGCTGGAGCAAACCACTTGGGTCCTCCTTGTCCCAATGGCACTCACAGCCTGGCCTCTAGCATCTCCCTGCCATCAAGTAAGATCCCAAAGGAAAGTCAAACCTGGACTTCACAGCAAATCAAATGGAAAGCAACTGAATCACAACTGAAGCACAACATGACGCAAAACATCATTTTGCTGGACAAAACGCAGTTTCCACAACCTGGTTTTAAGGAACAGTATTACATATAAATAGATAACACTATGCTAGATCTTGAGAAAAAAATAAATAAATATGCTAAATAAACTAAGACATACAGTATAGGGGATATTCTGATCAACAAACCAATCACCATTAGAATCAAAAAGTAAACCAGCCTTTCACTTAGGACCCTAACAACATTTCTCAATGCACTAAGTACATTTTAAACCATGCAAGTTTACACAAACATCTTAACTAGGTTTTTTTTTTTTTTACTTTTTAAAACACCAACATTATGCATTTCTTTGTTAATTATATTGGTTAAAGTTGCAGCTGTTCACTGCCAAATATCAGATACATCATATACATATTTTTATACAGAATCTGGACAACACAACATTACACAGCCTAAATAGAGAAAAAAAGATTATTTGTTCCTTTGTTTGTTTGTTTTTTTCAGTTTTGTAAAAAACATGAAATGATGATAGGAAGGAGGGAGAAGGTGTGGGAAATCTTCTACCAAATTAAAGGATTATATCAAAATAATTCCCAAATCACAGTACAACAAGGAAAAAATGATTCTAACTCAGCTCCACATTTAAGATTCTCTTAGCTAAGAAACAAGACTTTACACACAGAATGTATCAGTATTTAAAAATAGAAAGAATTGCAACACCATGCTGATTCCAAATACATCTCATTTAAAAAAATGTTTAAAAAGGGGAAGAAAACAAAACATCAATAAACTTAGTGATTGCAAAGTTATCTCGTTGGTTTGGATTTCCTACCTACTCGCAACGCATTGCTGTGTGATGGAGCTGGACAGCCACTGTGGCCAGAACAACACCAGGATTAAAGAAATGACTCGGGAGTCGCTCACTGGTTCTGTTGGTCATACGATCGGGGTAGCTGGAACTCTGAACAGCATCTGAAACCATCCATGTGGTTTGGGGTCTTTACTTTTCCTTCTACTCAGCTTGTTCAGGTGTATGTCTCTGAACAAGAGCTGCAGGTGACCTACTCGATTCCCATGGCCATGCCCTGCCCATCAATATGTAGCAATGCATGTGTTTGACTAGACAGAAAGGAAGCAGAACCCGGAAATTAACCATGGAGGATGCTATCATTGACATGGTAAATATACAAAAATGCTAAAATTTCAGATATAATCAAAGATACAAAATCTGTTCTGACAAGAGGGTTTTTTTGTTGGTTTGTTTTTTTTTTGTATTTTTTTTTTTTTTTTTTTTAT
>NDXB01018606.1:55401-86835 GCA_002631895.1 Agapornis roseicollis
TTTTTTTTTTTTTTTTTTAATAGTAACCATTACAGTGCAAGGTTTTTAAAGTTATTATTACAGTAAAAGGTGTGTATCTGGTTTTACAGTAACTGTATCACTGATATTTGTTATGTATAGTAGGTCCCTGATGTAAAGTGTATGCACCAGTTTGAGAGAAAACCCCGCACAATAACGGCTCTTTAATTTTAAATACATTTGTTTTTAACAGATACAAAATAACATATCAGTTTCACAATTTCACAAGCACATACTTTTGCCTTAAGAAAAAGCATGAAAATGTTGTCGGAACCCCGACATCTAAAGAAATGTAAAAACTGTTCAATGAGGGATGTGGCTGTGTGTTTGAGTCACTGCATTCTGCCACCCCACTGAGCTCCTGGAGTTCACGAGTGATTTTGTGTTGTCAAACTGCTGCTTCTCGCTCAATCACCGGTCTCTGGCAAGGCAAACTGGTGTTCAGCTTCCCACAGCTGGGATTTGAGTTTGTGCATTTCACATTGTAAGTTATCCACTTTTTATGTGTATGCCATCCATAAAGATGCATCATCCGTACCGGCCCTGTGACTCCAAGCCACAGATGTATCTGGAAGGGGTCTTTGTTCTTTGAAATTTTCAGGATGAGATACAAATGACTGCAGACCTGGCATAACCCACTGTGCGGAACTAACCCTAGGAAGATGCTTAGCTCCTACCCTAAGAAGCCAACTTCACAGCTAAGCAAACAGACACATAGAACATACCACAAAGGAGACAATTCAGGAAATTTCTATGTGAAACCTAATTCAACCGCTTGATTCAATACAGATAATCCATAATTACCTTACTGCAACTGACTGCCCTGTCTCTGTGGGCTGGATGAGAGAAGCCAAGGTCCCATAACTTTATACCCACATCTACTTTGAAAGGACAGCAAAACATCTGAGAGCTAAGACAGGAACCATTGCTCTGCTGCTTGCCTGTCACTCACGGTATGCTGCTGATATACATCTTGCCTGCCTGTGCATCTCTCTATCTAGCCTATAACATGCCCTAGACACACACATATGGGTTGCATCAATGAGGGCATCACTAGCAGAGAAAAAAATGTCATTGTCCCACTCTACTTGGCTCTTGTCAGGCCACACCTGGAATACTGTATGCAATTTTGATCACTGCTATACAGAAAAGATGTGGACAGGCTGGAAAAGGACACCTAAGATGATCCAGGGACTGGAAAGCCTGCCCTATAAGAAAAGGCTGTCAGAACTGCATTTTTCCAGTCTTGACAAAAGAAGGGTTAGGAAGACCTTATCACCATGTTCTGGTATTTAAAGGGTAACTGCAAAGAAGGAGACACCCTTTCTACATGATAAAAATGAGGGTTAATGGGTACAGGTTACTCACAGGAAGATTCTGGTTGCACACAAGAGGATGGTTTTTCACAATTAGAATAATTTTCTGGGAAAGTAGTGGGCTCCCTAGTGTTGGACACTGCTAAGATTTGGCTGGACAGGGTGCTGGGCCATCTAGTCTAGGTCATGCTTAGTCAAGAAAAGTTGGAGCAGATGATCCTTGAGGTCCCTTCCAACTATGATTCTATGATTCAGTGCCACTTAATGGCTTACTGCAGCAAAGTTTGACTTTTAAAGCAAGCTTTAAAATAGAAGCAGCATCATGGTAACTTGCTAGTTTAGTTGAACACTTTGATTTTACTTCATAACCAACTAGGCTTTCATCTAAGCAAGAAAACAAAATAATCAGAAACTGGACAGGAAGATCTGAGGCTGCAGAACAATCTTAGCTCCAATAAGAGGTATCCAGTTGACTCCATAACCACCTAAAATACAGGCTTACAGAAGAAGTGTCCCTGTCCTTGAAGAGTATTTCAAGTATTGATTTAGTGCTTGATTCTGCAATCTCTACCTCCTCACTTGACTTTACTCAGGTAAATAGGATGAGTTTCATCTGACTTCAAGTTAGACCTCAGAAAGTGGAGTGAGATGAACTCCTCTCCAGAGGTACCCATCTCCTTCCACTGATACTGGGAAGAAGATGGAAAGAGGTTAGACCAGACACTTAAACTTTTAGAGGGTGAAGTGGGATTAGAGATTTAAGAGTTTAAGTGAGATTAATCCCTGTGTCAATTTCTGTCCCCACTCCAAATGTAGGGAAGGAAATACACAATACTCAAGTGGGAAAGGCTATGGAATTACTTAGATGGAATATTTTATAATAAAAAAAAAAACCCTCATATTTTGAAAATTGCATCTGCAATCCTCAGCTAAATGTAGTCCCAGCCTGGGAGGAGATAAAGGGACTAGAGGAGATTGGATGAACACTGTGAGCTCAAGGGAGATAAAGACAAATATTTTTTCAAAGGTCTTCCATCTCTGCCTCCACTTAGATTTTATTCTGAACACTTGTGAGACTGTAAGAAACAGCAGGAGTCCAGCACAAGAGTGGGATGCTCTTGGTTGTCTCAGCAAACACATTTGTTCTGTCAGACAGTACATCCTCCCACGAGGCTTGACTCCTCAGTCAGCTCTACTACTGTTCCTCAGCTCCTCATTGCAAAGCCCCTCCATGTAGGAACCCACACCTCTCTCACGGCACACCTTGACTGTGGTCTGTGGAGCAACTCCATGTGGCAAACCTACCATTGCACCTTGGTTAACTTATTCTTAAAAGCTACCTTCTTTTTTGAGAAGAGCCTTCCTTTGCTGATGCATTCTACCTAACGTGGTGGGGACTCATATCAGTACGGCTCAAAGTGAAGTAAAGAACTTGGCAAAATCACTGGTCAGGAAGAATGCTTATTCCTTTAAAGAGGAAAGGCTCAATGATTAGACACACTCTCCTCACAGGAGCCGAGTGCTCCTCTACCCTGGGCTTTCATTAAAAAAGGCATTCGTCTCAAAGCTTGATGAGCCAGTGGAAAAGCAAAGTATGGAGGCATGAGCTAGGTGTGCTTCCTCAATGAAAGAGGCATTCATTTAGCTATGACCATTATCCTAAAGAAAAAAAAAACCAAACCCAACATAAACCAATTTAAAAGACAAAGGTAAATTCAACAGCAACAACAAAAAATTCCTTGTGAAAGGAAAAGCACTGCTCCTCCCAAACTCTAAGCAATAACAAGACAGTGAACCATAAGCCTAACCCAAAAAGAGTGAAAAGTCAGGATATACACAAACACTTCTGTAATGCCTACGCAGACCACACCCAGATACTTAAAGCACAAGCTCTCAAGCTAGAAAACAAGGGGGCAAATTCTGACAAGCTAAGTTGCTTAAAATTAGACTATGTCTAGCTTTGGGATGTGAGATTGTGAGGCTAGTTGAGAGGGGTGGGTTTGTTATTCTAGGAAACAATGAAGGCCTCTGCCTTTTACAGTGATTTTCTCCCCTTGGATGTTAATGTCTGAACTTCTCTGATGAATTGTGGATTGCAGTTGGACACCAGGCATGTTGCCTTATTCGTAAACAAAGGAATTTGCTGCATAACTAGTAAAAGTGGCTTGTGATCTCCACATTGTGTTAAGATCACCCCTGGCTCCTTTTGTAGTCAGTGGAAAGAAACAGGCATTTCCAGAGAGTGATTTATCTCTCATACTTCAGATATATCTGGTAGGAGAGGCATTATTCTCCAAGAATCAAAGAGAAAGTTAACCAGCACTAGCTTGAGTTTGGAGTTAACTTTTAGTTATCTAAGTAATTTAAAGTGAATCTTGCCAGCAATATTTATACTGTCCAAGCTCTTAAAAATTTGTGAAGGTTTGGATTTTCTGAAGTACTGACACATTTCAGTGCTGGCTTATTCCATTTTATCTTGGAGTAACAGCTATCTTGATTTTTTCTTCCTTCATTTCATGCAAAGCATCACAGCTTCTTTCCCACAGCGGCTGCCAGAACATCTCCTCTCATCTAAATGTACCTATAGTTTGTTTGCCCAGCTGGGTCACTAGTGTACAGCCTTTGACTGTAATCTTAGCCATGGTTTGTTCACTGGGTCATGCAAGGACACTGATTGCTGGAGCAGCAAAAAGCATACAGATTCCAGCAAGATGTTCCCAAAAAAAAATCTGCAAGACCTGTGTTTTATGGAACACAGGGAAACTCAGCCCTGAATGCTTGATATGAGTCCACTAAATCCTCTTTGGAAGATGAGAACAAATGTTGAACTTATTTGTTGTGCCAGAAAAAAGATGTCAGTTTTGTGCAAGAAAAATGGGTACACAGAAAGATTTCCTCTCCAATTGTAAAGTAGCAGACACTGCAGTTCAAGCCTTTGAATTATTTTTATATGTTGCAGTAAAAATTCAGAAGAGGTGCTGAAGGACCATACAGTGCCCCTTTGGAGATGCTTTGGAGGATCTTAGTTATTTAAGGCTGTGCTACATTGTACTGCAAGCTTATCTGAATTCAAAAGCTAACCAAAATTGACTTCAAGAAGTATGGATAGAAGACCAACACTAAAAGCAACTCTAGAGTTCCAGCAGGTGACAGTTCTCTACTTAAAGAAGATGAAAACTAGATTGTTTGGAAGTGCTTGTGTACAAGTAAGTGTAAACTGGCCATTAAGTTTCCAATGAGATGTTTTGCAGAAATAGAAATTGGAATGTCATCAACTTGACTCGTAATGTTGAACTTGACTTCTTTTCCTTCCACACCCATAGAGTGTAACAAACACAAGATCACTTGACAGGTAAGCGGTCTGCAGAGTACACTTTAAAAACTGATTTTGATCTTGAGACACTGGGAGACTCATTATCTGAACAAATAAGAGATTGATGCTTGCATTTGAGTTGTTATCTTGGACTTCTTGTAAAGTGAAGACAGACATAGACACTTCTAGGACATGATTCATCTGGCAAAGTGCAGGGAGCTGCTTTAAAATGACAGGAATTGCATTCCATAAGTACGTATTCTTTTATACAGGTTGTAAAAGTGGCCTCCATTCATTCATCTACTCATGTGGGACATCCACACTTGTAGATGCCTAAAGTCAGGTGAGATGAATCTCACCTTTGATTGCAAAGTTACTCATTTTTGCATCTTGTTTTTTTTTGCCTTCCAAAGGATCCAGGATGTTATGGAGCAAGCAGAAAGCTCAAAGGACCAAGAATCGTTTATGTGGAAGAGATCTTATTTCTAGTGGAGACTCAATCAAAATCTTAAAAATTCAGAGATTTCTACTGCAGCTCTATGGAAGACTTTTCCAGTTCTTGCTGAAGATTGAGGGAAAAAGTAAAATTGCCTTGGGAGAATGACAGAGTACCACCATCTTGCCTCACACGTATGCATGTAAAGTGTAGAGGAGTAACTAATTGTCGTGGTGATGTAGATGAAAGATTCCTTAATAGGGAGAAGTAAATAAGCCATGTACTAAAAGCTTATGCTATTGCTGCTAAGAAATTTTTAACATTTGGTGGGGTATTTTTATCATGTTCTTCTTAGTGCCTGTAAAAGCAACAAGCCTGAGATCCTACCAAGATAACACAGCCTAGACACACATAGGGGAAGAACATCTGACTGCACACAGGGGACCTAGAGCTTTCAAGTTTAAAGGACATATCTTCTGGAACTCCTCAAGTAGTTAAATGGATGATAGATGTAACCATGGGATATGAAAATAGCTATACTTTAATCATTGCTTTAGCACTTTTTTTAGACTAGACCTAATGAGAAGTGAGCAGAGAATAGTTTCTTCAATAACTGGTGCATCAAATGTATCACAGCATGTAGGTTAGAAATGGCAGTGCTAATGGATGGAACAGTAGAGCTAAAGAATTTTTGTCCAATGTCCCAGTATCTCATCATGAAGACTGAAACAACAGTGGGCTCCAAGGAATATCTTCATTGGTGATTCCTGCCAAATAGTTTGATGCAGGGAAAGTCATGACTGAAAGGGTTGTGTCAGAGTAGCAATTTTGTACATCAGCAATGTAGAGATAACTACACTGCCGTTATCTGCATTTATCTATATTATTCATGGATGTCAACCTCATTTCTGCTTTAAATTTGGTTTGAAATTGGCTTGAAATTCTCCATTTTTTAAATGCCATTTAGTATAATTTTTTATACCAGAAACATTTCTGCTATCTTCTTGTTCCATGGTACCAGGCACTTCTTTCCCTGAGAAAACAATAGTATTTATCCAATAAAGTGTTATGGATCTCTGCTCTTTCAGTTACCTGTATTTGGCTGATATGGATGAAAGTTGCTTGTATCGAGATACAAGAAAAGGAAATGCATTTGTTTTCTCCAATTAAAAAGTTTCATATTCATAGGAAAAAAGTAATGACACAAAAGCACCTGATACACTGAATGAACCTGACAGAGTGAGCAAACACAAGGGGTCGAGAAAGTTGTGCAGCCATCTGCTTTACCAAGTCTGTGAAGTTTTAACCCAGTCTTAAGTTGCCATGCCAAAAACTTCCCCACTGCTCACTTGATGCAAATTCTTTCAGTGCTCTTGGTGATGAGTTTTGAGAAAGCCCAAGGCTGAGTTCTTACTGAGCACTGGAGCTGAGGAAATACTTCAGGAAGAAGGTAAAGAATTACATTTTAAATCGCTCTTGGGCTGGGGGGTAGTGATCATTCCCCTAGCTTGAAAAACAAGGCATTACTGAAGGAAAATGCAACCAGCTCTGAAACTGTTGAATTCTGTGGAAGTATCTTGCTTGTCAGAGGGAAATGCACATAAATACAACACATTTTACATCATTAAACCTCATGCAGCTCTGTGGAGTCTTTATTTCTTTTAAGAAAAGCAAGTATAATAGGGCCATATGCTGTCCTTGAGGCTCTGCTGGCAGCATAACAAAAGGAAGACATGGAGCAAAAGGATTCTGGGCTCTTCCTGGAACATACTGATCCCCTCAGCTCCTGTGGAAAGGAATGATGGTATTTATGGACTTAATAAGAAATCTTTGGCACCTTGTAAAGATGAAATCTCTTGCTCTGGTGTGCACCCTGTGATAAGAACAGGGTACAGGCCATAAGGATTTAAGGGGCCGCAAAAGTTTGTTAACACTAGAATGACAATGCAGAGCCAAAATCCATTGCAAGACATTTCTAAACTCTTCCTAGTCACATTTTGGTATTGGGCATAGTCTAAGGTAATACGAGAGGCATGGTTTAAAGGGGAAGGTATTTGAATACTAAAATATGTATTTCTAGTAAAAGATATGATCTTCCCTCAAACCTTGTCTCTGTTATTAAGCAGAGATTTGGTTGCAGATCTAGCCAATATTACCTCCTCTTGACTATCACACCAAATCTTGTCATGCCATTTAACTAGCAGCTGGCGAGGATCATCATATCTGTAGCAAACAAAACACTGACAGGGCCCATTCTTTCTCCCAGTTATGGTCTCCCTTAACCTTCAGGACTGGGTGTCCACAACCAGATCACCTCAAGTAGAGAATTTTTTGGGTTAATGCTTAATGTCCCCAGCCAAAATAGTACCATGGATCTTGCTTAATATTGAAAAACATTAACTACTGAGCCTGCAGTCAGGTCCTGCTCTGTTTAATTTATTAGTGTGGATATAGACATGGAACCAAGCCGGAATGGGATAATAATCTGTGGCTCTTATAAAGTCTAGAGCTGTCACATCTTCAGAGCACATCCAAATGTTACTCAACCCCTCACCCTACCTCTCAGTGGTAGATAAAGAGCATGCTAGATTGTGAGATGAGACCCCAAGCATGTCCACCAGCAAGGTTGTTTATCTTGAAGACTGAAATTGGCTGGAAGTACAATGCTTCTCTGCTCAGGCAGATCTGTAAGAAATTCACTGCCAAGTGATGTCACTGGTGTTGAGCTAATGATGCAAAAAGGGACGGACTGGCACCAAGAAGAGCTGAGTGTCCTCACAGCTAATGCCATTATCACTCCACAAAAGTAATTGAAGTTGGAAGTTTGAATGTGAAGCCAGCCTCAAAGATGGGACAGGCCCACTGAGTAGGGGGAAGATTATCCTTTCACCATCTACCAGCCTTACACCTCCTCGTTGATATCTAATCAAAGTTACAAACAGGCAGGACTGTGGGCTGGATGGCATGACCGCTTTGGTGATTCCAGGCTAATTATCTTCAGATTTAAGATGATCCATTGCTTGTTTGAACAACCACCTTTTTCTGAGAGTGGAATGGCCATAACAAAGCTTCACAGTTGCCACCTCAGGCAGTAAGTCCTTAGCCCCCTTTGCTGTGTCTGTATTTCAGAGGGTTAAAATTCCAGCACTTCTTCTATATATTTTAAGCTCTGGTATCTTTTGTAAGATCTTCTGATGGTGCACTGGCCTCCCTTTCAGCATATGAGCCTCGGCATTCAACCATACAGCCATTAATGGACCCAGAAGCGTTCAGAACCATGGTTTTACCATCATAACTTGGACCTAAGCCTGCTTCTTAACAGCATGGACATGTCCTTCATTTGCTTCCAATTATCCTGACTTGGCCTGAGCAGTGAGTACGCCAACTCCGACTTTGTGCAGGGCCCTATGCCTCCAAACATCAGAAGATAGCCAAGAGAAATAAACAAGTTCTGTGGGTGAAAGCCTCAGTGCTCTGCTGCCTAAATGATCTCAGAAGACCTTTGATCCAAATCAAATGAGTGTTGGATTCTGTAAGGGTTCCATTGCCAGAACCTGCTCAACCCTTTACCCAAATCTTCTGTTCAGTGAGACAGCAGAAGACATTCCCAGTGCTGTTATATCCACTTGTTATAATCCATCAGTCATACAACAGTCAACAGAGAGGCAACTCTCTCTCATATAGCACACCCTTCTCACCAATGCATGCTGCTATTCTATGCCAGGATAAACATTGAATCAGCTCCACTGAAGCTGGTAAAGCTCTCCCACATTTACACAGCTGCAGTAAGAGGAAAACTGCTCACAATGCAGCTGCCACAATAAATGGGGCCTTTGCAAAATAAGTCTGACAACCTGGAAAGTAGCAGACAGCACAGCAGCAGAAGAACCTAGAAGCTAGAAGAGCCACTCTTTCCTCCACAGAGATATTAAACATGATGGAAGAGACACATAGAGCTTTCCCGTAAAGCATAACCAATGCTACAGAAAGACATGAAACCTTGAAGTCAGCATTAGCAGATCATCATGATACACCCTGAGTAGCAAAGCAACAAGAAAATGTTTCCATGACCAAAACCAAAAGCATACCATTAACATCAGTGAAAAGAAAATCTAGGCTCCTTTCAGACAAAGAAATTAAGAAAAATAAATGCTTAAGACTTTCCTGTTTCACAAACAATGCACTAGTGCTCTGAACATCTGAGGACACATCTAATGCTACTTCAACCAGGACCTATGCCTGCAGCTGTGGAGTGCAGCAAGGATAAACCTGTCCCCTTGTTAATATTTACCAGCGTGACTAAATCAAATCCACAAGTGATTTGCATGAGCTTGTCCTTTGTAGACCACATTTCACTACACATGAGATAAAAACCAGGCTGTCTCTTCCATTTACTGTATAGCCTCTTTGTCACCCAGTTAAAAGGAAACCTTTCTGACTTTACAGTAGGTCTCAAAGAGAATAAACACTAAGTACAAAATTCAAACCTATTTTTAGAGCAAACAACAAATAAAAGCCAGGAATTCCGCATGATTTCTGAGCAGAAATGAAACACCTATATCTCTCCCTTTTGTCTAATGCAAGATGATTAGTGAACAGACGGAAAGGATTATATATTTCTTGTCAAAATTTGGGGAATACAATGTTCAGATAGGCAAAGAAAGAAATAACGGAATGGAACCTCAATCAAATTATAACAGCTTAACCATAATTGTGCTTTTTGGTATCTCAAAATCCTCAAGCTTCATAAAGCCTCATTATTTCAAAATAAACCTTTCAAAAAGCTCAGTAGAATGACAAAATGCTCAAATTCAAACACACACTTTAGAAGCATACTTTTCATATAGGCATTTTTCTCACCACTAGGTTTTCTTTTTCCAAATCAACTCCAACCTGTAATTCCATCTGCTATACAATTTCATGAACACATCTGTATTTCATTCCATGTAGACAAAATACACCATAAAAACAGAATTAGCTGGGAACAGACAACAGAAATAATAAAACCAAACCAAAAACCAAGCCAGATTTGTACAGACACCAGATCAGAATGAGGGGAAAAAAACGCTGTTTGTACTGAACTATTTTGCCAATTTTAAAGACTGGGCAGAAGGGGTCTTATGAATCCATCTTTAGATACATGTTTTGCAGTCCTGTCTTGTGCTTTAGGTGAAACTCAGTAGCATTTTCTCCACTGAGATTTATTCACGTTGGGATTAATTTCCTGTATTTATTTCTTTTTCTGAAGGAACAGCTGGATTTAAAAGTTCGGTAGTATTTTTTTCTCTTTGTTTTGAAAAATACATATGTCATACTCTATTTGTGCCCATTTCTGGCAAGTAGTTTTTTTGGCTGCTTTGACAAAACAGTGGCAGAAAATTGTTATTTTCCCCACAGTCTGGTCAAAAGGAAATGGAGAGAATTTCCTTCATTCTGTGAAGTAAATGTATGAGATCCATGGAAGCATTTTCTAATCAAGCAAAGTCCCAGCATTTGGGGCTTGATGCTTTTTTTTCCCAATTCCTGCCTGCGGGAGCAGCAGGAGGGGGTAGACAGAGCATTGCACTGGGCAGATGTAGGGTTTGTCCCCTCACATTTCTGGCAGTAGGATCCAGTTGTGAGGCTCTTGGAAAGCCTTTACTGTGAATAAACAGACAAGATGTCCCATCCATCTCAACATGAACATAGAAGCATAGGCAAAGTTCTCACTTTACCAATAGGCAAAGCTCACTTTACCAGAAGCTCCCACCTTCCTCACCATTGCCAGAGCACAAGGTACCATGTGGATTAGAATAATGCATGACCAAAATTTGAGAGCTTGCACTTGCCAGGATGATATCTGTGCACTGGCAATGGAATTCCTTGAACTTGATTTTAGCCCATAAATTTGGGGTATCTAATGTGAGCTCATCTTCCCAGTTCCATCCATAGAGATGAGGAGAGACAGCCATCCTGAAGGAGATGCACCCTACAGGGGAATCATCCTAGAAACCTTTTTGTTTCTTTCCAATTGCACAGAAAGGGCCTGAATTGGTGACTCTGGGGCAGTGACTGCCATCAGCCAACTTTTTACTATCTGGAGTTAATTTCAATGAATGTGGTCCTCATGTTCAGGGAAGTGCCACATTTCAGTTATTTCAAGGAATGGATTCCCTGTCACCCGATGGAAACAGATGAACATATTTTGCCTTCAGTCAGTCCTAATAGCCCCTCTTTGTTTGCTCCCTTCTGCCCCCTACCAAGTTCTGTGTTGAGATCAGACAAACCAAGTTAGAAGATCAGGACTGCAAATTGTTTTCTTTCAATTTCACTGTTTGATTCCAGTTACAAACAGACTGTAATTTTTTCTTTTTTTTGGGGGGAGGAAAAGTAAACCAATTCATGTTTGACAATTCTGGTGTCTATTTCACATCTCAAAAATATCACTTACATGGAAAAGTAACAGAAATAATAACCATTCACTCATGAACAAGATATTGATTCTAGTGTACAGGAAAATAGGATCCAGACAGGATTTTACAATTAAGAAGGGAACATCACAATAAAGATTATGACATTTTATGAATATTTGTGTTATAGCTTTGAGCTTTATTGCAAAGCAAAAAATATATATTTGTATATATATATATATTTTTATCTACATATCACCTCTGACATTGTATACAACACTAAATCACAAGAAATCAAAGAAATCATAGTGAGGTAGATATAAAACAAAGGGATGTTGAAGAATCCGGCTGCTAAATTTGGCTTAACACAACTGTTGTTAACATATGCATATCCAACACAGCAGTGAGCTTTGATTCACAGCTTAATCAATGGATCCTACTAAGATTGATATTAAAGCCCATTTAGAAATAGCGCCACTTGGAAAGGGAGGAGGGAAGGGGAACGTAAATCAGAAGCATTTCCTACAAACTAGTAATCTCCAAGGGAAAATTTTCCATTGATTTTTAATAACTTTTACCGTTGGTAAAAGAGCGCTGAGAAATAGCCTGTGTTCTAAGGGTACTAGTAGTGCATGAGAGCATACAATAGGGGAATCCACTGGGTTTGAACATAAGTGAAAGAAAGATAAGCCATTTTTCCTTTCTTTTTGATGGTCAAGAGGAAGCAGCACACCCTGGGAACACTTGAGGCTACGTTCACCAACGCATACTTGTGAATGTCGGTTTGGATTTGATGGTGGCCAGCAATAGAAGGCTTCTGTAGAAGAGCAGCCCCTTGATGGATTCTGTTGCTCTTTTCAGGCAACAGCAGATACGTGGCAAGAAAGACGGTACCACTGAAGTGATAGGGCATTGGTTTGACCAGTGCTGGTACCTGCTGGGATCTGACTGCTTGGTCTGCACTCCCACAAGAAGACTTGTTAAGGCACCTGGATGACTGGGGCTTTTCTGTTAATTCTCATCACAATAGCTTGGGAGGGATCTGGAATAGCCTTGGGCTTCCTGGCTTTTAAATTTAGTCTGTCAATCCAGGACAATATGTACCTGGTGCTTCCAAAGGAGAAAAGACATGAACATGAGAAGCAGTGGGGTTAACTACAGCAAAAAGAAACCAAGTTGGATACAGAAAAACCTTTTGAATAAGATTGAGCATAGGGAAGGTTGGTAAAAGCTCCTTGGGCCATTGGACCATCCTTATCCATGAGGTGTCATGTACAGCAAAAGAAGGGCATGGCACCCTCACATGCCAGGATGCAGGAGCCACGTATTATCAGGGATGTAAGGAGCTCTTAGGTGTGTCAAACACAAACAGGCTGGACTAGGAACCTCCTTTGCTGCTGCTCAAATATCTCCTAGTCTTCTTGAGAAGGTAGGAAGTGGTGCCCTGGAAAGAGTATGATTCCCCAGCTGTTCTGCAAATGGTGGCAATCTGAACTTTATTCTCATGTCATTTACAGTGTCATGGCTGAATTAAAGAAAATGAGGAAAATTGACCAGAACAGATTGCTAATGAGCAGGAGAACAAGCCAATGAGATTTTTACCAGCTTGCTAAGTGACTCTACTACCATTGTAGCTCAGAATTTGCTTTTCACTTAGTTAAAGAATGACCTTATCCTTTAGAAAAACACACAGAAGGTTATTGCTTGTTCATTCATTTTCAAGGAATTTTTGTGAATCCCTAGCATGACCAGAAGACTGTCACAGAAAATGTGCATCACTTAAGAAAATCAAATTCCCCCATCTCTTGAGTGTGTCCCCTTCTCAGGTGCAGCCTTCGTCCTGGGAGGAGAATGCCTGATGTGGATGTGCCATTTTAGCAGGGGCTGCTGAGCAAGCATGGAGCTATGCTGTAGGAGATAACTTTGAATGTTGTCAGTGCAGAAAGAGGACAAGTGTCATGGTAAGCCATGGTGGGAAATGCTTTGGAAACGTGGTGTCATGGTTTAAGCTACAGCTCCTTGCAAACACTAGCCACAATCAGAGCCTAAAACCTGCTAGTGCAGGTAGATGGAAGAGCACACGTTTGTACAGGAAGAGCAGAAACATAGAGGCTTGGGGCAATACAGCTCTGTTACATAGTATACTATTAAATAGACTTCGGGTAACAGGTAAGGCTGGGTGAGATGTGGTGCAATAAATTTTTTCAGTGTGAATTCTGCTTTCCGGGGAACTGAATTACAGGAAGCACTCACAGGAGGATCCTGAGCCCACCTGAATTTACAGATCAACAACTGAAGCCATGGGGTTGTGAAAGCCAGGAAGAATGCCCCAAGCTTTTCCACTACAGTCATTGTCATATAAATGTGGCTTTAACACATGTCACAAGGCTGACATTAAGTTCTTGTTAAGGGCTCAAGCACAAAAGACTGAAAGAAGCACCATGTTGCCACAGACTGATGTGGACACTTGTGTTCCCACTGACACATGGAAGAGATGCCACAGAACCATTCCCCTCATCCTTCCTACTTTTACTGGCTTCTGTAAGAACTCTTTCTGTATCCACAGCTGTGTGTGGTAAATCAGCTATCTAACAGTTCACTAAACCAGTTGTCCAATGATTCAGAAATGGAGTTTCATCTGCCCTACCCCAAGAAACTTGAGGTGATAGAATCATGGAATATCTCAAGTTGGAAGGGATCTACAAGGATCAAGACCATCAGGTCTGCGTGTAGTATGTAGGGCAAATGTGGGCTAATGGCAGCAACCCAGGGTTTTCCCCTTTGCTTAGTCATTTTAGTGCCTGGAGGTACCATATCTAAGGATGATACCTCCTTATAAAAGGTATTGAGTGTTAGCACAGCAAGCCATGGCTCTCAAGGACAGAGAAGCCTTACATGGAAAGAAGAAGCACAATGATGCTAATTTAAAATGTCATGGTTACGGGATGAAGGTCAAAGCATGACCCAAGGAGGCAGCAGTAGGCTTCCTGAACAGAAGAGAGATGGAGGACAAGGGGTAGATTGGTGAAGATCTCACTTGTAAACTGGCCCAAATCATCTCCCACTGGTACTGGGAGGGACCCTGCGGTATTTGCAGAGGGGGACCATGAGTGCAAAGTGCTTAAAGGCTTGATAAGCATTAGCAAACCCAGTTTGACAGGCACAGAGAAGTGGGAGTGATGCAATCTAAGTTGCATGGTGAGGCAGTGGTAGGCAGGGGACATAGCAGCCACATCTCATGGTCTCATGATTTCCTGAGCTCATCACTGGATGACCCTGTTTCCTCACTAACACTCTTTCCATTGCACCCATTGGTAAACTGGGGTGGTGAAAGAAAGATTCTAAAGGCTAAATCCCCCTGGGAATATTCTCTGTTAGTAACACAGGAGGACAATATTCTACCTTTTGTCTAAGGACAGGGAAGTCTACCCAGTAGAGTCAGGCTATTTATTATAGCTTAATGAAATACAAAACATCTACTTTAATGGTATAGATGGGCACAATCATGTGTTTGGATATGTGTGTATATATTATACACACCCTAACATGGACATACACTATTATATATTTCTATAATATATAATATAGTATATAATACACACACATGTGTAAGATACTCAAACATCTTAACTCCTCATAATCAAAATGCTCTCCTTTGAAGGTCATGTAACACTCATTACATTTTCTATATAGACAACTTTGTACATACAAGTCGTAAAGTGCGTTAAAAAGAGCGTAAAATTTTCTATGTAGAAAACTATATACATATATAGCACACACATGTACTAAAACACTTGAAGTTAAGCCAAATTTCACCTTCATCTTCACATCCCCAATACCTACAAAACCAGAATTAAAAAAAAAAAAAAAAAAAAAAAAAAAAAAAAAAAAAAACAAAAAAAAAACCAAAAACCCAAGANTTAAGCCAAATTTCACCTTCATCTTCACATCCCCAATACCTACAAAACCAGAATTAAAAAAAAAAAAAAAATAAATAAATAAGGAAACAAATCTAAAATAAATCCTAAAACCCAAGAGAGAGAAAAGTGAATCAGGAAACGAAACCAAACCCAAAAACAGTCAACAAAAGCCTGGCACATGTAGAAAACATTGATTCACTTAGAGAACACGAAGAGGGTCATGTCCGAACCTCCTTTTTCTTAAAAAACGAAACCAAACCAAACCCTTTTTGTTTGTCTGTTTGTTAGCTCTTATTGTTTGAGAAAAGTCACAGTAGCACTCTCACCTTGAACCAGAGTTTGGAACTTTTTGTGTTTCTTTGTACAAAAGAAAAAACGGTTTAGGTTATGGAAAATAGTTGGGAAATTTGAGGTTGGAGAGAGGAGATAGAGAGAGAAACTGGAAGATTGCATAGTTGTGAACAGTGGCTTCTCATCAAGGTGAAAAAGTGCATCATCTGATAAAATAGCATTTGATTATTATTTTTTTGTTCGATTCCATATGCTTTTTTTTCCTCAGTCAACTGTACATGTCACACATGAAAAGGTATATACAGCACACACACATGCTAACATTAAACGTCTGACATTGAAACAGCCATTCTTTAAATGTTCCATCAGGTTTTTTCCATGCAAATTTGTATTCTTTGTAAATACATTTTTTGCTACATCCTAAGACCACAAACTTGTCTAAGCCCATCTCATGTAATTTTGATCACTAGCAACACAAAAAGGGGAAAAGCACCAGAATGGCTCGGTTTGATCACCAAACCTCTGCTTTGACTTCTTTCTTTTATTTTTTAGTTTTCATTCCTTCATTCACTGCTGGTTGTTTGATTTTTGTCTTTTTTTCTTTCTCTTTTTCTTTCTCTCTTTTTTTTTTTTTTCTTGTTATCCATGTCATTTGTTTGCTTCAATTTTCCAGAGATGGGAAAAAACAATTGACTTTTTTTATAAGCATTCTTGAGGTAAGAGTTATACTCAGCACCTGGGGCAGGCAACAAAGCTTTCAAAGCATTTGAGAAATGAAGTGTGAATCCAAACACCATCACCAATGTCATAAGCTAACGACAAAACACAATAAAAAAGTAAAAGTAAAATTGAGATGAATATTCCATGTTTCCGTGCTAGTTAACCCCCCCCACCCTCTTTCAATCCCTCTTTTCCCCCAAATCACAGACAGAATTAAAAGGAATAAAAGTGACTCAGCACGTTCCCTTTTGCACCAGTCAAATGAAAAAAGACAGGTGTTGTAGCACATTAAAAAGGATATTTCAAAAGCTCTTCATGCTTGCTGCCTGCCACAAGTGCATGTTAATATATGTCTGATCATTTACATTTATATAGGAAAGTCATATTTGTTACAACTTTATACAGGATCACTTCATTTTTGTCCTTTTTAACCTTTTCACTTTTTTTTTGTTTTTTGGATAAAGAGTTGGTTATAACAATCTACAGTAAGGCTGCACAGGAAGAATTCTGTGTATTTATTTTTTTCTCTAAGAACCAAAGTATATAAAATGAGGTTTGATTCTAGCACCTTTTACAGTATTATTGGTGTTGTTCCCTTTAGTAGATACCTTCACTCAACATCTGTTCTATCACCTATCTGTAGTTTCAGCAATATTTCAAAGGTAACAATAAGGTGATGATTGACCCAACCCAGCAGTCCTTTGACAATAAAAAGTCCTCCCCTGAAGTCAGGCAGAACTACTCGCATGAGCAATGCAAACAGCCTTCACCAGCTTCCCTCTTCCTCCCCAGCGAGGGCTTCATTGCTCGGCTTGCTTGGAGCAGCACAGGAAGCCAAGCATCCAAGTTTCTGTATCACTGGGGAAACTGAGATGGAGAGGCTTGCCAGCAGATGGTTTTGCTAGCCAGGGAATAACGCCCTTGCCACTTGACGGGTTGCATCACAAAGAAAAGGCAAGGATGCTGCCCTGGGATACTGCCCATGCTGGCCCCTTCGTCCTTCCTTTACGGCAAGGGGACACCTCCCCATACCGTGGCAGGAGGAAGATGTTGCCTTCTGTCAGCTTGCAGCATATGCTGGTGATGGGGAGGGCTATCTGGAGAAATTGCTATGGAGCGAAACAGCAGCTTTCACAGAGTGCAGGGAGGAGAAGGGCAGGGGGAGAGAAAGGAGCTGCAAAAATGAATGTGGGAAAGAGAGCTCCTTGCCAAGGTTGCAATGCTTTACAGGACGTTGAGCTGTTGGTTTCACTTGAGCAGTGTATAATCCTGCAGAGGAATGGTCCATTCCCCATACAGCGGCATCAGAACCTCAATTATATATATATAACTATAGCAATATATCTATCAATCTATATTTATATATGTGTATGTTAAAGTCTGTTACTGCACTGGCACATAATATAGAGGAAAAGTACTGGTGTTGCTGTTTGATGCAAGTGGTTGCCTTGACTGAAGTCCTGTGAAGGTTAAGCACCACAAGAAAAGGCACCACAAGGTTTTGAGAATTGAAATGTCACTGCCCTAACATAGCCATCATCAGCAAACATAAAAGAGCTTTCTGGAGTTAATGAGGGCAGGAGGTCCCAGGCCAAATTCTGGCCTTATGGAAAGCAGAAAAAAAGGATGTTCCCATAAAAAAAATAGTGGGATTTGTGCAGGGTGGCTGGTGCCTTGCTGAAGCTGAGACCAGAATTGGCCTTTTAAGGGCACGTTGATTTTGCGAGCTCTTATCTAGCACTTTGGACACTTTTTAACAGCCTTCCTAAGTTAAAATGACCACATCTTGACATGTTCAACGTTTGCACTGATATAAGGAAAGCAGAATTGAACTTTGAAAGCTACAGCATAATCTAACAGGGCACAACCTGACTTGGAATGTCTCCTGGGATGTGCTGGATGCCTTCAGCTTCCACTAAACCAGGGGAAGTTGAAGGTGCTCAGCAAGTTGGATCTCATCTCTCTGTGGAGCTCTGCCTTGAATATCTCAATCTGTGAACTCCCCAGGTGCCCAGAGAAGATATTGTCCTGGACACAGACAAAGACTTTGCTGGGTTTACAGAAGTCCCACTGGACTGAGCTGGAGAAAAAAATCTGCACATCTGGTTTTCTGAGATCTCAAACCATGATTCTCACTTACTACTTGGTTGGTCAAAACTCCCATTGCACTAAACCTTTGGGCTGTCCCTTGCTCTATTTCTTTTGTTCACAAATTCCTGCTCAAGCATGCCCTCGAATACATGGAAATTAGAGGAAGAGTTGGGGAATAAGACAGAGTACATGCTCAGAGCCCTCCTGTGAAAGGAGAACTCACTACAGACAGTCTATAAACAACGGGCTTCCCATGCGTAAGGTAATTGCTTGGTGATCAAAAAAGAAAAAGAAGAGACTCGCAGGCACTCTATGCCAAGTTAATAGCACCAGTTTTGCATCGTGTTGACACCTATCAGCCCATCCCATCTAAACCACCCTACCTCTTCAGACAGCTGCTGACAAGCAGCCAGCCTCTGCCCTCAGCAGCACTGCACCAAATCAAGGGCAGTGCCACAACGACCAGCAGAAGAGGAGGGTCAGGTCTGCCCTCGGCCACCTCTCCTGGCCAGCTCAGAGCAGGTTGTTGGCAGTCCTCATATCTCCCAAGCATGACATGAGCAGCTTGCTGGCAGAAGCTAGAAATGGTGTTAAAACACCATTTTGGGATTAAAAAAAGGAGTTGCCTGTGTCAGGACTTGACAGTTTTCCTTGTTCAGTCAGATCTACTTTTGGGTGTCTAATTTGGGTCACAGTCTTGCTAGACCCCCCCATAAAGATGGCTCAGGTGCAGAAGGGACCTAGGAAGGAACCAGTCTCTCCCAGCTGAACTGGCAGATCTTTGATCCTAACTTAGATGGATGGGCATCTTCACCTGCAAGCCATACACTGAGTTAGAATGGCACTGGAAGGACAACTTCAGATGAATGACCTGGGTCCAAAATGGGCTGAGTTTGGTTAATAAGGCAAGATTGAAGGCATGAACATGACTGAGTTTCAAGCCTAGTTAACAAAAAATGTACTTTTTACTAGGAAAGCTTAAACCATTATTTCTGTCTGATGTTCCTGATCAAGAGGGGCTGGGGTGAGCAGACCCCTTCTTTGGAAGATTTGCAACCAGACAGGATTTAGAGTGGGAGAATAAGACACAGGGATGCCTGTGGCATGAACTCTTGGGAATGCACCTGATGACCCATATGCCCTTTCCATCTCTGCTTTCTCCATCTCCATGACTTGAAATCCCTGGCTTCACTTGACTTCCCTAAATGCTTTCCAAAGGGAGAGTGGAGCATCTCAAGGGATGGAGAAAAGCATTCCCCAAAAGCTTAGTGTGGCATTTTGAATGGGTTGTGCTAGTCCTCCTTGAGAAGCTCAATTTCATGTCAGCCTGTCTATTTATCTTGGCTGAGCTACATGGAGACAAGGGAAAGGTGACCATGAATTACTTTGTCCTGCTCTGCCCAGCTCAGCCACAGTCCTGCAGCTCTTTGATGTTAAGGTCACAAAGCACTTCACCAACATTGACTAAATAATCCTCACATCATCCTTGTGAGGCAGGCTTTGCACCTCCCATTTTACAGGTTAGGAAACTGAGGCACAGAGCAGTGACATGACTTGCCCAAGGTCACACAAACAGCCACAGTGAAACTGAAGGTTATCTTGGGGCAGGTCCATGAGTCTGTGTTTTGGTAAAGTGCTTAGCATAGGGGGCTCCTAAGCCTGGCTGCAGTCCCAGTGTGCCTATTGCAAGGTAAATGGACAGTATTCAGTGGTTACAGTTTACTGCACTCAAAAACATTAGAAAAACCCAGATGTCTTGCTTTTATACCTCCTTTTTACCATTCTGTAGTGATTGGGGAATTTGTTCTCCTTGAATAAGCTTTATCTGAAGAATTAAGTGCAAAAGTATCTTCCAGGTTTTGAATGTTAAAAAGTTCCAGCAGTGATTAGTCAAATTTCAATGTTTATGGGAAAAGTGGCACTTCTGAAGTATAAGTATTTAAATTGTGCTATTCTCTATGGCTGTGCCAATTTCCCAGTACTATCAAAATTCACTAATCGAAAATGCTCCTAGGATGAAAGCTAAATTGAGAAAGACTGTGGACTTTCAGGATTCCTTTCAGTTGGAAGGTGCTCAAGAGCTTCTCAAGAAGTATATAACTAGTCTGCATTCCCAGCACTTCTGTAGACTAGGGATCTTTAAACCTACATTAAAGGATCTTTAAACCCACACTACAAAACCTGGGGCAAGTATGGCAGAGATCCAGGGCTGGAGGGGGGATAGGTGATGGGAGTCAGGCAAGAACCTGACCATTCCCATATTGCATGCCCTGAAACACAAGCCAGTGGTACTAGGGAACATATTATACTTGCCAGCAGAGACAACCCTAAAAACCCCTTGGCTTTCCCAACCAACAGCCCATGGCAGAGATGGAGAGAGAACATGTATCTTCAGGCACCACAATTTTATCTTCTGTATAGGGCAGTGCATCCAGAAACATACACACCAAAGGGACGGTATTTCCCTGCAATCAAAAAGTTATTCAAAGCCTCCAAATATATAGCCTTGCTGTGAAAATCCTGGGTTTAGAGGAACCGCTCCATGATGTGGCATGCTATTTCAGGTTCCTGAGCCCATCACCATTAATCTGTGATAGGGAATACAGAGAAGACCATGGAAGGACCTCACCCCAGCTATTCGCTTAGACTGGTTTCATACTGGGTAATCACATCATCTTTAGTGGAATGGTCTGAACTTGCCCCAATGGCATGAGTGGAAATCACCAGACCTAAATGTGAAATAGTCCTTCCCTGAATAACTTAAACACTTAAATTACTTCCCATTCCTCATTGGAACAAAAGACTGAAATGGTTAAACAGTTTGCAGAGTGAAACATTTGCCAAACCACTTATTTTCCTGATAGAAAAATGTTTTCCTTCAAAAGAAGTTTTAGATCCATTTCGGCAGGGGGCACAATTTTTGTAGCTAATGGCAAGCTTTGATATCCAATGTAAAGTCTTTTCCTTCTCACTCTCACTAAATGGAGAGGATGGGGGCCAAGGGATTTGGCTATGTTTTTAGAAAACATGCATCATAGCTCTCCTCCAAAGGACTGCAATTGCATATGATTTAAGGCTTGTTTAATTGCTCAAGTAGTACTAGATCTACGGTGCAAACCAGTCCACTTCCCCTACTACTTAGCCTTTATAAATTTATTGACTGATATCCAGGCTTCAGTAACTACTGAAAACAGGTTAAATGGGAATGATGTAAAACTGTAGTAGTTTGAGAGGGTCACCTGGGGAACATTTGGTGTATAGTTTCTCTTGCAACAGTGTCAGCTCAGAGCAAGCCCATTGAAGTCAAGTAGCTTCAGCTTCAGGCCATTGGAATTTCTATGGGTGCATGTCCCTTTGTGTACTCACACCCCCTCAGAAGCTGAAATAAAATCCTAAAGTTAATAGACTGCAGGTGTAATCAGATGGGATTTGTCCTAGATCTTCACTGCTTAGGAAGGAACAGTGTTTGCTTTTAAGGGGGAAGAAGGGTAGAAAAGATGGGGCGAGCGTGTAGGTGGTGTTCAGCTGGGTCTGAGGGAAGGAGGCTCTGGCAGCGAATTTTATTGGTAAATACAGTTAGAAAGGGAAAATATGAACTGCCTGTGACCGATGAAGAGGAGTGACCTCTAGAGAGAATACCATAATCATTTTCCCTTTTAGTGGCATTTGGCATTTGAATTCTAAAGGCTTGGAACCAGATCTGGACAGGGATTAATCCCTGTAAAGGAAAGCCTAGTTTGCTGTGCATATTAACAGGGCTGCTCTCCTTGCAATGGTGATACTGGTGGAAGGAGAAAGCCTCTCTTCCTCAACTAAACCCAGAGACTACAAAGCCCCTGTGTAGGTGAGGGGTATGCAACTCAGATGGCTCTGCTTGGAAAGAAACCACTGATTTTTTCCAAGTTTTGCCTTAGTTTTCACAAAATCTAGAAGCTCAAACAGGAAAACTATCATCCCAGGTTAAGAAAAAGAAAACAAAAGCAGCACCAGTAGAAATTACTATTTTCAGGACAGGGAGTATAGGGAAGCACCTGGACATCAATGGAGCTTTACTGATTTATACTGGTAACTGCATTTGGCCCTCATTTTCAGTCTGATGTTGGCTTCCAAATTTCTTAAGAACAAGATCAGGTGGTACAGCATTTCCTCAGAAAGACCTTAATCTTTTGATGGTCTTTTTTCTCTATTTTTACTTAAAATACATACAAGGAATGTTTATTTCAGCCCTGCTTCCAAATCCCAAATTACTAGCACCTCACACCAGAAACTAACCTTCCTCACCTCAAAAAGCCCTTTGGAAATCACAATGTGTTCATATATATTAAAACACATATACTGTTGCAGTAACATGGCATGTATACTTTTCTATATTTCCACAGGACTGTGTATATAGACACAGACATACATGTGGATTAGTCCCTTTAATCCTGAAAATTCATAGCCACCCACTTCACATGAGGCCTAATACATACTAGGTGGAGTTTTCACTCTCCTCCCACTTTTCTACCTTTGCAGTTAAAGTAGCCATTGCTGCTGAAGTGGGTCAAAGCAAAACAACCAGGTGCAAACACAGCCAGATGTATTTACTGTGGAACAGTGCATTTTCAGGAAAGTTAAAGGGTGATTTATTGATCAGGTGAACTTTCTGTCTTTTTTTTTCTTAATATATATATATATATATATATATAATGCCCTCAATACCTTATAGGCTATATCCTATTTAATTCCACGAGGTGGGCGATAACTAGCTTTGAAAGCACCTTGCATTTATATCTTATTTTTTCTCTACTAGATATGCATGAAACTGTAATTGCTTTCAAAACCACACTTGCCCTCTCTCACCCCCCTCAGTCCATCCCTGTTCAAGACACAGATGTGTGGTGCTTCTTAGAACAAAGAGGGAAAATCTGTACGTTGGCCAGCATTTGGTTGGGTCAAACAAAGCAGTTAGCATAGCACCGAAGGAGTTACATTGCTGTTTTTGTCCCAGCATCAATCTTTTTGGAACATAAGTAGTAAAATGAACTCAGAAGCACTGAGCTGAGTGCTTAAAAGAGGGCAAATAAACAGCTGGGGAGAAGAATGGGGAAGGCGCAGATCCAAAGCTGATGCAGACACCCATCTACAAAAGTAGGGCTTCTGAATTTGCTCTGCCCCAGTGAGAAGATATGCAGCTGCCTGGTTAGTCATGTGGAAGTGCCTAGCCCATGTAGCCAGAAGATTTTGAACTACGTCCCCATGGTGAATACGGAAAAGGGACACGGAAGGTACGTGGCAGACTAAGACAGAGCTTTGTTCTTGCTTCATGCAAGGCAAATCGTGGGTTAAGAAGACAACAGCCTCCTGAAACACCACCCAGTTATCCAGAACAGGCCAGATACCACAGTCCTTACTCAGGAGAGAAAACAAGACCCAGTAACAAAACCCGGGAGTTTTGCCTGAGTAAGGAGTGCGTGGGTAGACTTCAAAAAGCTTTTCTAAAAGGGAGCAGGGAGTCTTGCCTTGCATTGCATTTCCAAAAGAGACATTTTATAATGGTCAGCATGCTTACACAATAAAAACACTTGGCTCAAAACCACAAAAGTCCCTTGGGCATGCTTTTTTTTCCCTTCTGAGTTATCCAACCAGTTGTGACACTTGAAGCAATGAACTGGATCCCTTCCCTTGTTCCAAAGAATGTTATCCTGGGTTTCACCCCAGTGTCTTGGGGTTCAACCATGGATGAATTCACCGCAATGGACACACAACTGACAGCCAAAACTTCCGTGGACGGCAAGGGAAGTTTTGCCTGTGGAAGGACGGTGAAGGCAGACCTGGTCTAGTCTCTCTGGATGTGGCACAGATTTTTCTCCAAGAAAGTGGGTACATTAAGAAGAGTTGCATGTAAGCAGCACTGAGTCTAGCTTACCCTTTCACAACCCACCTTCACCCTTCACATAAGGAAACAGTTAAAAGAAAAAACTACTATACAACCAAGTACACTGCAATTGTTGTGCTGTCTTAAGCAGGCAGGAAACTTAAAAGGCAAAAACAAAAAATAAAAGATTTTTCACATATTTATCAGTTGAGACTTTAGTTTTCCCATGCCTACAAGAGTCCTCAGCAAACAGTATACCAGCCTCCCAAATAAGGTCCAGGCTATTCCAAAACAGCGTGAGCAAATTTTTCACTGTATTCAGATGGAAGCCGATGTCTGAATGATTAGTGCACATTGACCGTGGCTGATGAGAGCAACTTTTAAAGAAATTCAAGTATTCATCAGTAAGCTGTTAGGTTCAGAAATACTTTTGTGATCTTTAGTTCAAGTTTCCAGAAACTGAAAGGAAAAGGGAAAAGTCACCTGTTGTGTAAGAAAACAATATTGCAAACAGTGCTGTTACATTTGACCAGGAAGTCAAGGCTATTCAGTCAGCGCACAACAATATTCTCCATTTCTTGCTTTTGGGGAGAGAAAAGACTTAAGATCACTTTCTCGACACATGCACGCACTAGCAGGTTTTCCTTCTGCATGTTGTAACAAACCCCTTTACTGCTCATTCCTGATAACAGCATGAACCCAACAAGAATGAAATTTTTACGGCGCGCTTCCAGCACCTCTCACATGTGTTTACTTAAGCCTCACAACACCCCTGTGAGGTAGGTAAATATTATTATACCCATGGACAGATGGGTAAACTGTAGGCACAGAAAGGTTAAATCACTTGCCCAAGGTTACACAGCAACTTTGCGGCAGAGCTGGGGTAGAAACCAAGGAGGACTGTCACCCAGAAATCTGCAATGAGTTTTAGACCATGGCCACTTTCTACGCTTGCTGTAAAAGACCATCTGACAAACACAGCATTGCACAAATCCAAATAACTCCGTGTATTTCTAAGTGCCTAGTTTCCAAACAGTGGCCTTGCTGCATGTGTCCCAAAGGAGGAGGGAAGGAAAGTTTATGCTCTCAAATAAATTTTGTCTGCTGCCATACTTTGTTTTAGCATGGTTTGTGGGTTTTTTTGTTTATTTTTTAAGTTTTTTAATATACAACAGGAAATGATACTCCATATTATTTTATCAACATCGCTTTCCAATTGGGTTGTGTGTATGTCTGAATATACCTTAAGGTCCAGATGGTTTATGCAGACTTATTTTAATTGTCACTAATTGCTTCCCTCCTCATCAGTGAAGAGCCAGTGGAACATATGCAGCTATCTGTCATCGTATTTTCTCATGTTTTCCCATTATCCTAATGTCTGAGATTCAAGTAAAGAACAAGGGTTGAACACAGGCAACACCTAGCACAGCAGGAAGGTTCCTACCTTTCTTCACTTCACACCTCAACAAAAAAGAGCCATCACACCATTATTCCCAAGTTTAAACACAACAGAATAATGAAGCAATTCTGAACGTGCTCATGGAGAAATAAGTGGATTGCAACAATCTCTAGCAGTACCCAAAGGTCTGGAAACTCATTCTGCGCACAGTGAAAGGTTTGCCCACGTCTATTTGGGATAGCCTCAAATCTTCTCATTCAAACAAGGCTGAGGTTCTCTGCACCAGAATACACCTGAGCTCCAAGGAAAGATAAAACCAGAAATCATAACCCTGGGAAACTATCATCCGTAAAGCCCCAGGGCTTTAGACAACTGCCAAAATAACAGCATGCAAGCTTCATCAAGAAAAGGGTATGCAATGGACTTCACATCATCCCTACCATCAGCTACCTCAGGTTCTCTGGGACAGGCATAGACCTTATTTTGCTGTGGTTATTCGAGTTTTTGTTTTACGAGTTTTTTTGTATGACCACTTTCAATCTGAACAGAATCCAGAGAAAAGCTAACCGAGTAAAAGGAGAAGATATCCTAGAAAAGCCTGTCTCCATGATTTTCCGCTGACTCCGGCAGCTTCCAAATTGTCTCTTGCCCAAGCTGCCCAGCAAGCAGGCACTAAAAGGTTTTGCAAATGCACAGTAGTAAGTTTTCCTTTTCAAAGCACCTCTGAGCTTCAATAAAATCATGCTGGACGAACCTCAGACCACATTTTCTTCAGGAGGTTTAGTCATGCTGCAGGTATGTGAGTGACAAGTGTGTCATACATTTCTGTGTAGGGACAAGGAGTAGAGATAATTTGTGAAGCGAATCTTGTGTGTACAGAAATATATCAGAAAAGCACAGGATAATTGCTCTCTGATAGTCAATACCCTTGTGAGTAACATCAGCCAGGTTTTAGCAGACCACTGGCTAAAGCTTGAAATTAATTTTATCCTGTTTCAGCTATTCAGCTTTAAATAAAAATACATGCAGATGACTACCGACTTTTGGCAGGTGCAGAGAAGGACAGGATGAAGCAGACAATTAGCTCCAATCCAAAACACTGAACATACATATATATATTTGCACTCAAAATCAGTTGCTCGCTTGCACTTTCCACTGGCAATTATACTTTGGCTCCTTTTCTGCAGTTCAGGTTGGATATGCTGAAGATGAAAAATGCCTTGTGTGGGTGGCAAAGCATGACAAGGGCATGGGTAGGGACCTTATAATTCCTGTATTTCCACTGTTGACTTGGTCTGGTCTGAATCATTCCTGTCTCCAAATTAGCTGCCTACAGATGTATAACGTTATCACACTAAGCATGCCAGCCAGCCATCTGACACAGATGGAAGGATGGATGGGTTGACATCAGCACCATAAAAGTGACGTTGTTTGCAAAATAACGTCAGCAAAAAGAACAAAGTGAACAAAAAAACACCTTGTCCATTGAACCAGGCAGAAAAACAGAAGAATGCCAAGTTGGAGCTGATTTATTCCACCAAGTCCTGAATCCCGGTCTGTGGCATATAGTTACACCTTTATTAGTAAATGAAGCACTGCCAGGATCCATTTGGGCCATGAGCCAATTGACAAGTGCTGGCCACGTCCATGCTACTAAACTCTTTCTCCATCAATACAGAGCATCTGCATCCAAACTGTCAATTGGGCATGGTCTCTGGCCAGCATCAATGTCTGTGCAAGCTGTACCCAAGCCCAGGGCTCGTTCGAGTGGGCTAAAACCATGCCAGGGAAGGTTTGAAAAACATAACAGTGGAGATGGTGAAGTCCTCTTGCCCAGGCTTTGCCCTGGCATGGCACAGTTGGCTGGTTTAGAAGATCCCAGGATGAATCCAGCAT
The DNA here is from genome assembly GCA_002631895.1 of Agapornis roseicollis. Classification (NCBI taxonomy): domain Eukaryota; kingdom Metazoa; phylum Chordata; class Aves; order Psittaciformes; family Psittacidae; genus Agapornis; species Agapornis roseicollis. The sequence goes on from NDXB01018606.1 coordinate 83,048, forward strand.
CACAAACATGCCAGAGAAGTTGCTCACTGTTCTCGTGATGTGAATAAATATGGTTTCAACCTTCTCCATGACAGTCTGAAAAACCCATCACACAGTATCTTCTGGCAAGAAGGTGCGACATGGTGTAAATAAGCTACCAGGGACAAGCTGAGGAGTTAAGAACCAACTGAAACCAAAACAAGTCACTAACCATCCTGCCGAAGTGCACACCAAAAATGAAAGAGACCCTAGGAAAAAAAGTAAACAGGAAAAGACTAGACTTTAAGCACTAGGGTTAGTACCAATAAAGAGCTAGGAGTAATTTTCCTCCCCGAGCTTTTGGTTTGGCAAAAGGCGCTGTTTGGCAACAAGATCACAGATAATCCCAAGAGGAAATGGTCACCACACCAAACTGTCCACCTTGAACTCATTGGGTGTAGTGGTAGAGCATGTGCTTTATGTTAAGGCTGTAATGAAGTCCTTCAAAGAAAAATAGTTCTTCAGGGTTGACACAGGCTCTCACTGGAAATCTTTTGCTTAAATCAGGATGCCAGTGGATTTCATTCAAAGAAAGGACTAATAGCTGAGGCAGAAAGTTTATGCAACTAAGCACAATGAAACAGTCTTAATATGCAGTAGAGGCACCTGCCTTCATTGTTATCCATACTATGAGCCACGAAATAAAAGGACTTTGAAGGGGTGTGTCAAGCCCTTTGTCAAGCTGGTTTGGCTGTGAGAAATTAGCACTGTATTGAGAGGTAAGGTCACTTCTAGAGTGTTTTGCCCCTCTACTCCCATAACAGGACAGAGGGGACGGCTGTTGCTGTGGCGTTCTGGAGCAAGGGTCCCGTTCCTGAGGGAAGGCAGGCTGCAGATGTTCATAAGAGGCAACACTGAAGGGTCTCTTCCTTGACTCCTGATGAGTGTGCCTTGGCTCATTGACTCATTTCACTGTCCTGGTGCAAAGTAGCAGGGTCCAGCTGTACAGTTGGGCCAGGGAGTGGGTTCATATCTCCAAACAAGACCTCAAGGTTGACCAGTCTGGGGAAGGGGACCTTCTCATAATGCTTTTGAAAGTGAGGATGCTATTACCTGGAGGAAAGGCCCTCAAGGAACACCAGGGTTGTCTGTCACCCATTCCTTTCTCATGCTTATGCCAATGAAATGCAGATGTAACCATTCTATGATTCTGTGTGTAGAGGACAGCTCTTCATGGAAGGACCAAAGAAAGTCTTTACACAGGGAATGATTTTCAGGGAAACTAAGTCTACACTAGTATTAAATTTAAGTCAGAAGAAAGTCCTGGGAAGAGAGATGCAGGCCTGTTGCTGGAGGATGGGCACCTCTGTTATTTTGTGTCTCACTATCTGGGGATAGCAAGTTCACTTCACAAATTACCCTTTTTTATGGAGACAGCATACTGATTTGGGAAGAAGCAGGGAGAAATGTTAATAGGACACTTGAGAAGTGACTGGTTATGGGACACAGACAATGGAGAAGGGAAATGAAAGCTTTTCACAAATACATATAAGTGTGCATATATATATATGTATTTATGTGCACAGTAAACAAGGGACTGGGAATTTAGATAGGGGAAGACAAGACAAAATCCCTCCCTTTGCATGAAAATGTGATCATCATACTGGTTGTAATCAGAGCCCAGAAACATTTGCCTGAAATGGAGTTGACTGGGAATTACAGTACCAGTGACAATTTGGCTTCTTATAAATTTGCCATTTGTCTACAGTTTGGCGTGAATGAGTCCTGCCCTCCCTGAAAGGGACAGACACCAGTTAAAAGTTTTCTTTACAAAACAAAATGAAACAACTGAGGAAACCCCAACATTTTCTCAGAACACTGTAAAGGATCACTGATTGAAAAAAATGTTTCTCTTCAGGTATATTCAGGCGAAGAAAGCATTCAGCTTCTTTAAACTGTTATATAAAATTGGTACTAGTTTCTTTAAATACTTTTATAATTAAAAAACCAACTGATTCCTCAAATTAAACAGAAAAATCATAATCATAATTAAAAAATGTCCCCCCATGCTGATCTCCTCTTCAGGATAGGTCAGCATGGGAGTTTTGCACCCTAGACAGTTACAGTATTTCTGGAATAAAAAATTGCAATTACACACAGAAAATACTACAGCATTCACTTAAAAATATCTCATTTTGTTGTTGTTTTTCCCCTCCCAAGTAGAGGGATGGTGGGATTGAAAAGATGCCCTGAAACAGGAATATTCCTTTAAAGGAGCAATACTCTCAAAACAGAAAAAGGTGTTAGATAGATGCAAACCCATGATTTAACTTGAAAAAAGAGATTCCAGCACAGAAACAGCATTCGAGAGATGTGAATGTTCAGACACTGAGCAGATTATTTGGAAATATCAAGACAACTACACAACTCTCAGCAGGTGACCATCTAGGCTTTGCCATCAATGGAGGTGGCAGCATCTCCTTGCGGTGAGAAGGCTAAGCTAAACCACGATGCTCTCGCTACGCTCCTGAATTTCCTCTGGTGGTGTTTCTCGCCATGTACTTACAGTAGAGGGTGACACGAGATAGTTTTTATCAGCAGTTCCCCACATGTGCCGGGTTGAAGAATTCTCAGCTAAATCACAACAACAACATCAACAAAAATACAAAGCACCAAATCATCTCTAGATGTGAGTCAGTTTACAGGTTATTATCGTCTGAAGAAGTTTGTTGGTTGTTTTGTTGTTGTTTGCTTTTTTGTTTTCTGTTTTTTTTTTTTTTTTTTCCCATTTTTTTTTTTTTTTTTTTTTTTAAAATAAAAAAAAACAAAANCCAAATCATCTCTAGATGTGAGTCAGTTTACAGGTTATTATCGTCTGAAGAAGTTTGTTGGTTGTTTTGTTGTTGTTTGCTTTTTTGTTTTCTGTTTTTTTTTTTTTATCCCAATTTTCATGTTTTGTTTTCCTTAAAAACAAAACAAAACAAAAATCAAAACCCAAAATCCCCAAAATGGAACGAAGGATGCTTTACAATCACTTTAAGGCTCGCACTGAATGAAACATGACAGGTCTTACACAAGATTACAAATAATACATGTATGCCTTTCACAGCCTTAAAATGATACAGTAGGTCAAATTATTTTGCCAGTCACTGATCAAGTATTGTGCCTTTAAATTGACTCGCTTTTTGCTACTATGCTGAGTTTTATTATTACTGAAATAGTTATTAGACATGTGTAAATGTACTTTTGTATAATGGTTTTGGTATATAATTTCAATGTTTGCAGATTTCTTATTTTCCAGCAATCAAGGTGGTGGGCCTTATTCTGGGCTCAGATCGTTTTTATTTACTCCACTGAAGACAGTGGCACTTTAGCATGTGCAATTGTTTGGAACAAGATCAGATACTGTATTACCACATTAATGGGGTGCAAACCGACCATTACACATGGCCCATTTACATGAGGAAAACGGTTACATGGTGGGATCACATTTATAACATGACTTGGTCAAGGTTCACATGCTTGGCCAAATGGTGTTATAAATGCATTGCCGAATTGAGTTACAGACCTGATTTTGTCTTTCAGTTGGAAAAATCAAACTCCATTGGGGGTGTCTTGGCTTTGCTTTCTTGTCTTTAGACATTTGGGATTTTTTCTGCTAAATCCAATCAGAGCAACATGATTTTTTTTTTTTAATTGTACATTTCTCTCTTTTTGTTGTTTATTTTTTATTTTCTCTTTTTTTTAATTTTTTTTTATTTTTAAGGTTTGTATTTCTGTTGGTTGGTTTTTTTTTTTTTTTGTTTTTTTTGTTGTTTTGTAGTTGTTTT
>NDXB01018606.1:90758-127673 GCA_002631895.1 Agapornis roseicollis
AAAAAAAAAAAAAAAAAAAAAAAAAAGAAAGAAACCCAGGTATTTTCTTATTTTAGTACTGTTATACCAGAGACTTGTACAGCATTAGATGCACCTATTATACTGAAGCTCAAACAATAACAACCCGCAGGAGACAGATGTGTCACACTGGCTTAAAAATGTTTCTGTTGGGTACATTTACTCCAGAAAAGAAAGAGGAATAAAATACACCAGAAACAAAAACCTAAAGGCTTTTCCCACTGTAATGTTTTCAGCGCAGAAACCTACACTAATCATAGTCTTTGTTGTAAATTGCACAGAGCTGTCTGAGAGTATGTTTGTTGAATCACTCACGTTGCAGGGTACCTTGCCTGCTGATAGTCATCTGAACATCCCCTCCAGTCAATAGGGAGAGGCAGACACCCCCAGAAAGTGATTCACCCTGTCCTAAGATCCATGTGTGGGACAGGGAGGGGTTGACTCATGCTCCTGAAGTGTCTGACTCCATCCCTTGTCAGGGGAGTGTGGGGACTTGTGAACACCAGCAGTCAGGTGGGATGAGTCCTACTCTCGCAAACAATTTTTGCCTCCTCATCTGAACTAAGATCTGGGAGGGGAATGGGGGGGGATGGGGGGAATGAAGTACCACTAGACATTTTGACATTCCTGTCGTTGTTTAAAAATTCATGACTCTGTGATGAATGTAAATTCCATCACATCCTAGTGAGGAGCAGGATCTGGACCTGGGTGTAAGGGCCTGCGATCAGTGGGTGGATGTCAACAGGAACCATAGAGTGATATAAAGACTTCTCCAGTACTTTTTACTCTGTTGACACAGAAATCATTCTACGGCTGTTTCATACAGACTTCAGACTGTATTGTGTGCAGTTCTGGTGTCCTCAACATAAAAAGGACAGGGAGCTGTTGGAGCAAGTCCAGATGATAAGGGGCTGGAGCACCTCCCGCATGAAGATAGGCTGAGAATGGTGGGGCTGTTCAGTCTGGAGAAGAGAAGGCTGTGTGGAGACCTCATAGCAGCCTTCCAGTATCTGAAGGGGGGGCTGTATGGATGCTAAGGAGGGACTCTTCATTAGGGACTGTAGTGATAGGACAAAAGTCAATGGGTTCAAACTTAAACAGGGGAAGTTTAGGTTAGATACAAGGAAGAAGTTCTTTACTGTAAGGGTGGTGAGGCACTGGAATGGGTTGCCCAAGGAAGTTGTGAGTGCTCCATCACTGGTAGTGTTCAAGGCCAGGTTGGACAAAGCCTTGAGTGGCATGGTTTAGTGTGAGGTGCCCCTGCCCATGGCAGGGGGTTGGAACTGGATGAGCTTTAAGGTCTTTCCAACCCTAACTATTTTATGAGTCTATGATTCTATTATTCTACGAAATGACAAAGCATACCATGGCTTTTGTCATATTGACCATGAGTTTCTCATTCCCACCCTTCCCTGTTACTTGTAGCCTGTGACATCTTCATACAGTGTACAGTTCTCACAGACTGTGGGATAAATTGTCTTTTCTACTTCTCCAGGCCTTACTCCTAAGCAACTGTAGAGATCCCTTCAATTAAAACTAAAGCAAAAGTTCTATAAATTGGATCACATGGAAATTATTTTTTAACTTGGATCTTGACTTTTGCACGTGGTGACTGACGCACCTTCATCTACCATAAGTGGGTTTCAACTCCCAAGGTTTGTTTATCAAAGTGTTGGGGCTGTTTTAAAACTGAAGTCACTTCATAATCCCACTCCCACTCCTCCCACACTGCTTAGTCTTGGGAGTTGAAAATACCTGACATGCACTGCCACATCTCTGTGGGCATTGTCAAGCCAGGAAGACATCAAGGTAAGATGGGGCTAGGAGCCCTCTGGCTGCACCCGTGGGATCTGTTTCCCACCTTCCCATAACAAGTCAGATTAGCATGGACTGAGGTTATCTTCAAACTCTCTGCACCAAGGTTTACAACAACCCCTGAACTCCTGTCACCTGCTAGGAAGCAGTAAGTGACTCACAGGCCATAGTCAGCACTAGTGAGGAGTCAAGCCCATGTGTCTTGAATGACACATCACAAGACTTAGTCCCCCACGTCACTTTAGTAATGCACCCTGAAGTCCTTACAGTAAGACATCTCCTAAACTACATTCATCCCGGTGAGGCAGAGCTTTGTAATGTCTCCATCTGACAGATGAAGCACTAATATTTGAAAGATTTACTCAAGGTCTCACATGGTGACAACCTCTGTCGGAGACACCTTTAGGTGCCTGAATCTGGAGCTGAACTCACCCATCATCTTGAACTGCCTTGACGCTGACTTCTTGCCTTAGTAATTTTGCCTTTCTCAGGGGGAGCTAATGAACAGTCTTCAGTGGTAAACATGTGGCACACAGACTAAGGAACAGTAAATGAAAAGAAATGAGAAAGCACTAGAAAGTAAGGCAGCTATATAAAAGGCTAGAGTTTCTGACAAGTACTGGACCAAGGAACAGCAGTTCTGAGAAGGGTAAATAAGAAATGCTGCTTTGGATCATGAAGACATGAGTGGATTAAAGTATAATGAAGGTAGTGACCTGATATCAGAGGAGAGGAGTTAAAGGGAAGGAATTGGAGCTTTGCTGAAGCTCACAGAAGCAAGCTGAATTTCAGCCTGTTTTAGTTTTCCTTGTCTAATTCCTACTGATGATCCAGAAAAAGAAAAGGCTGTCTCAGAAATGTAATGAGGGTCTTGGAAGAATCCACATCAATAAGCAATGACTCTCCTTAAGTTGATGCTGCTGTTTTTAAAGCCCATGTGTGTGCAGGAACAAAACTAGCACATAGAAAGCCATCCCAATCTATCTGGCCTATTCATGCTATGCAATTACATATGGTTTTACAGCTAGTCTAATAAAAGCTATAGACAAATCATGCACACAAGAATATGAATACCAAAAATTAACAATTCAAAAATTAACAATATCAGTTTTTCCTGTATCTGCAGTGTTCAGCTGAGAAGGGAGGTTTTTCACTAGAGGTATGGCACAGTTCTCATCAGAATCCAGCTGCAGGTTGATAGTTCTAAGTAATTTTAGTGCGCTTACTGTAGCATACTCCCCAAGTATTTACTGTGGTGCCTGTACCTTTAAAGCTGAAAATGACGCCTAATTGGGGCTCTGTTTCTTTTTTGACATTAATTCTCTTGAAGACTCTACTAAAACAAAATGGGAAGATACCAACAGTTCTCCTGGGTGAGCTGGACAGCAAATATTTAGTGCAACATGAAACCTTCCATCAACCCCTGTGCAAAGGCAGTGCTTGCTTAATGCCAAGTGCCATGTCTCAGTTCCTCCCCATCACTTGCTGGCTGCTCAGGCCTCTGTGCTGTAAACCCTGTTATTGTGTTTTCCCCTTTGGGTGGCACGTTCCTCCCTGAAGCTCAGTATGAGTCAAGCAACAGTTTTCATTTTGATGCACAGAGAGTGAAAATGCATTTATACACAAAAGAGATCAAGCTAGATTCTGCTTTTGTAACAACATTGCTGGAAAGTTGTTCCCCCTTACTTTTTAATCTGGTTTTAATTATTTGTGCCAGACCAAAAGGGGTCAGAATCAGACCCTGGGTCTGCTTTTATTTGTTTCTGCTGGAGTTCAATGCTTGATCTTTCTTTTCTCTTTCCTTTCAGAGAAGGGAATGACTTTTGTTTTCTTAATTTTCCTTTTTTTCCTTTTTTTCTCACTTTGAACATGGAAAAATACGGATCACTGTCAGTATAGATGACATATGCGTAGATAGATGACATATGTGTAGACCATTTTGCCATTTCTTTTCCTCTTAGGTTCTCAGGACAATTCTTTAACCAGTTTCCCCAGTGTGCCACCAGTCCATTATGGCAGACGAGCGCTATTTCTCCTATGGTGATCATCACTCCTAAGTTTGACCCAAGAATGGCCTTCTCACATCTGTCTGACACCTCTCTATTCTGCTTTGAGCCGCAGTGACCAGCAATGAAAACCAGAGCCTGACACCGGGAAGAGATGTGACACCCATGTCCTGTTCTAAGCTCTTTTCCCATGAAAAATGTTTTGGTTTCGCTGGGCAAGGGGTGAGTTTCAAACCCTCAATATCTACTCCTAGGGAGCTCTTCTGAGACCTCCCTCCAAGGAGCATCACAGCTCCATTCTCCCTGGGACACAGTGTCATCAGTCCCTAAGGAATCCAAAACTGCTGGTGACTGTGGAAGGCAAACAAAGGTAAAGAACTCAATTCAGGGACCAATCTCCAAGAAGGTCTGGACAACAAGAAGGTCTTTTACCACTGAATCCTACTGGGCTTTCCTGACATGAGGCTTGCACTGAGTTTCTATACAGGATAGTCCATGTCCAAGCTAGCACAAGGAGGGCTCATCCACATTGGACCAGAGGAACATCCATGTTCCCATACCTTTTATTGTGAGAGTGACAAAGTCCATAGCAAGGCAACTTCAGAACAGTTGCCTACATGGAGAGTTGCCCTCCCATCTCTTGCCAGTTAAAGGCTGGGTCTTGTCCTGAAATGTGACTATTTCCCAAAAACCTTTTTTTTTTTTTCTTTTGCTAAATTAAGATGCCTTTGCTGATCCCAGAAAAGTTGCTCTCTTTTTATTTCCCATCCAGCCTTCACCTTAGCACTGCCTTCACGAACTGTAGTCCACAGGTTCACTATGGACTGTGTTTCAAAAGGGCTTGCTTTTCTCCCCTTTCATCCTGCTGCCTTTCAGTTCTTCCAAATGCCCCTCTTTCTCTACTGCTAGAAAAGGTGACCAGCCACATTTGTCTGATCTGTGCTCATTGTCTCAGCTGCTTCTGTTGCCTGGTCTCCTATTCATCTCCTCTATGAACTCCAGAGCTGCCAAACCAGCTCAGGCCCTGGGGCCATTCGGTCTTGTATCTTCTCCTGGATGCAAGCCAGTGACTGATCCTCCTTCTGCAGGAGGACAAGCACCCCAGGCAAAGCAGAAATGGGATAACCTGCCCTCTGTTTTGCACTGTCCTTGAATACCCCCAGAGAAGTGTCAGATCTGCTTTTGAAAACGTTGGCCATCACCCACCACATAAGGACTGGCAAAACTTCTCCCCTCTCCCTTCTCCTCTATTGTAAAACACTCTTAATTAAGATCTTCCTTTCATCATGTGCTTCAGTGTTTATCTCACCCCAAGGAATGCTGTCTGAGACATAGGATGAGCTGCTGCCCTATGGAAATGCCTCTCTGTTTCTCCATTAACAGCAGTGTGAGTGATCAAACTGAAATGACCAAACAAGAAGCAGCTAAGAAGAAAAGTACCCTAGGTAGCAATAGTTTGGCACCTACCAACTCCCTTTAAGAGTTCAGAGGAGAGCCCTGAGTCCCAGAAAGGTGAGGAGAGAAGAAAGGAGGGTTGGAGAAACCTTCTTCTGGCTCCAAGATGAGCAAAAAAGCTAGCATAGGCTCCTGCAGAGCAGAAGCTGACAGACCCAACATAACGTCGGCAAACTCAAGTGATGCAACACAATGATTTTATACCACTGAGGGCCAAGCAGGCAAAACAACCTCCCAGCACAATCCTGATGAGAGGACATATTCAAGTTGCATTTTCTTGAACAGCCAGAGTTATCACCATCCTCAGGAAAGTGTTAGCAGAAATACAATATCCCCCTCCTTCATCAATTAGAAGAGGTCTGATCTCAGTGGGCATGTATGCATACAGTCCTCACAGGCATGTAAGTCATAAAATCACAGCCCATAGAGTGATTTTGCCTTTAAAGTCCCTTTTGATGTTACATTAATTCTTATGACATTATTTACAATGTGAAACTAATTATTTTGAAATGTCTCTTCTATTTTGAAATAGAGCCCGAATGTTAAGAAAATGTAAAGAAAAGAAATCACTATCCCCCTCTCACCAAAAGCAGATAGTTCCACTTCAGTGGATGCTATTTTGAGGGTGTTAATATCAAACAGTTCTTTCCTTTGTAATTTTTGGCTAGTAAACCAGAAATCTCATTAATCTTACTGAAGGTTTTTAGTGTCAGTGTTTAGTGTAGCAGGGCTACATTTGATGGTGTTTGCAACTAGGATAGCTGTGTTATCACTTATATTTGGGTTCATGTTCTGTTTTCTAATGCCACACATGCAGGAATGAGAGACAGTCTGGCCTAAGTTTCTGCAGGTATTAATCACCTGTGCTAATTCTGGGCTGGAAATGGGCTGAGAGAGCAGAAGCCAGGATTGCCCGAGCACAGTTTAGGTTGTTTGAAATAAAACATGAGATCTTTCATATATGTCTCTTTTTGTCAAAAGCTGCATGAATTGCCACTCTGCTCAGGGCAAGATACCCTCTGCAGAGTCATCACTGTAATTATAAAGACTTCTAGTTAAGTTCTTTTTAATCTGAATGCCTTTAACCACTGTCTCAGAATCACATTGAAAAAGAACCACACCTGAATCCCCAAAAGTGAACAGCCACAGACAAGAGGTTTCAAGCTCCTCAAGAGAGACCAAAGGAGATTTCACTTGAAATGTTCTATCAGGATATCCTGACAACAGCTCCAGGAAGGACAGGATTTAAATCTGTGCATGCAGAGCAAAATCCCTCTTTGCAGGCAATGTTACAGGGCAGCAGAGTCTATCACAGAAACCTCATTCAAGCTCATACAGCCAGAAGTGTACGAGTCCTCTCTATGGACTTCCACTGCTTTTTCTTGGTACTTTCTGGTTACTTTTGTGCTCATTTGCTTCTGAACTCGGTTCAGAAATCAGAGTAGGCTGTGCAGAGCCTTGAATCTACAGGGCCCAGAGGCATCCAGACTTTACCAAGCACCTGAGATGGAAAAGAAGTCAACCTAAGCTACCTTTAAAGTTAACATGAAGATCTAAGCACCACCATTAGCATGGATCTACCATGGATCTCTAGAGTAAAGACACACAACTAAGACTGCGCTGCTCTTGCAGACTCTTGGTTAGATGTGGTCACTGATTGCTGAGATCTATGTTTTTTTTTTGTCTCTGCTATTTAAAATAGCTTTTCCCACAGCAACAAGGGAAAATAACCCAAAGATGTGACTATTTTAACTGGGAAGATTAAGATGGGAAAATATAAGAACAGTTATTCTTGGAGGAAAAATCCTATTGCGCATTCATTCAACAGATCTTTCTTCGTGAAGGACACTTAAGACACAATGTTTATTGGTCAATTCTTTGCTCATATACTTGAGTGTATTGATTCCAGCAGAGTTGCTTCCAGTTTACACTCTGCAAAGATCAGAATGAGCCTCCTATATTGAGGGTTTTCAGACCAAATGATATTTGAACTCTATTGCTAGGAACTTTTAGAAGAGAAACACATCTTACAATACTGCTAGAATGCACTTAAATGGGGAAAACCCCCACAACCTTGCTAAACAAGACATGGCTTGATTTAGTACAAAATCTTTCCCACCCATTTCTGTGCTCAGAGTAGGGATAGTTGGCATGAAACAATACAACTCTGCAAATGCATACAATAACTTGCATTTTAACATCATACATTTGATATTTGTCACAGCATCTTTGTCCTGGCTTTCTGTTTTAATTTAGATGAGAACTGCAGACAGAAGGATTTAAATCTGCCTAGCACAAGTTGAAAGGATGCTGTAGTCTTGCAAGTGGGACTAAAATACTCTGAAAATTAGGGGAGCATGTCACCACTGGGAAGGAAAGCATTAGGAGCTCTGCTGTCTGCTTCTGAAAGCAGCCATGAGAATCTCTTTTTCCTGGCACAGGTCTGGGGAAACTTTTGAACCTGGGACCCTGTGCCTAGATATCAGTAACTGAGCAAAGCCCAATTCTGTTGACTGCTATATCCATGTCGTTATTCTGTCTCAGCCTCCAAAATAGGGTGTCGCAATGCAGACTCCTTGCTGGGAATTGTTCTTGGCCTGTGTTAACACCTGAGCCAAGCCTGGGAATTGTTTGAGTTGGTGCTAGTTGCCATGAGCTAAAAATGCGCCAAGGACAGTGCTGATAACTGAGCCACATGGGTGACCGAGATCTGGTGGCTGTGCTCATGTTCTGATGTGTTTCAGTTTATTAGTATAGATGAAACGCAACAGACTGGTCACCAGATTGGAGAAGCAACATCTTCTGCCAAGACTTAGTGAAGGAACTTCCTGCTATAAATACAGCTCCCACGGCCTGTTCCTTAGAGATGAGGCACTGTTTCAAACAGTCTCTGATAGTACCAAACATGGGTCCTTCAAACCACCTCTTGTTTATAGTTTGGCCTGGACACAGAAAGTATGCAGGCCATTAGCAAAATGACTTCATCCCAGTTCTGGAAATGCTTTTGACCTGATGGGGAAGATGGGTAAGAAGGAAACCCAACTTGGTTCACGCTCACTGGCAAAGGTAAAAGGTCTTCATTCAGTGTGCTTAGAGATGTGTCAGCAGTACACGCTTCACTAACCTTATGGTTTATAAGTCTTTGTTATTGTGTAGGGAGCCAATGGTGGAATTGTCTCAGCATAACTGCAGGTGAGAGGACTGCTTTCCTGAAAAGAAGGAGCACCTCAGAACTTCTGGAGAGTATGCAGGGCTGGCATCATTAAAGTGAGTCTGGCAGAGCAGTTCTGTGAGGGGGAGTGACAAAGTGACAAGAGCGGATGTGGTGCAGCTGGTGCTGTCTCGCTCAAGGCAGAAGGGACACTGATTTCCAAGGATAATGGCAGGAACCTGTTTCTTCCTCTGCTTCCCATGCTCTGTACGCTCTGCAAAGGTCTAAGTAATGTGAAACAGGCCAGATCTCAATGGCTTGCCAATGTCCACATGTTAAGTCAAGTCACGCTCATGTTGCCTTCTCTCTCCTGGGTCTTTCTGCCTTCTAGAAGTTCATGTGTGTACAAGATGGAGGTGAGACTGCCCCTTCAACAGATGAGCGAATATCAACTTTCCCAAGGACAGGCTGAGATCAAACCATACATCTATTCCCCTGCTGCAAACATCTGTTTGCATCTTAGGGTGTATCAGATATGGGATCCTGTGATAGGGGAAAGGGCAGTGCCTGGTGGATATCCCCCATCAGTGTTGGTCCATATGAAGAGGTGAAAGTGCTGAGGGCACTGAAAGCATGAGGCTGGTCAAATGCCACTTAGGACAAAAGTCATTTCAAGAGATTTCTCCTGCCTCAGTAAATCTGCTTCACCCCAGACTCGGGACTGTCACCCCAAGTTGATCATATAAAACAAGTGACAGTTTCTGAAACAAGAAAGTTTTTTCCTTCAATACTCAGTGATTTTGAGCCACTTGCATCAACCAAAACTGCTCCATCTACATCAGGGGTAGAAGCACAGAGATATCCCTACTCAGCACCCCCCATCATCTTCCCCATTTACTTCTGCACATCTCAGTCCCTATGTGCTCTCTGTTTATCCAGAGTTAGCATGCTCTCCTAGATGCCTGATATGAACACTGGAGTTGCATACTAGAGTAACCTGAAGATAACAAGACTTGAATTTGCATGTGTTTTACTAGCCAATTGCACAGTGGTGTGCAGCCACCTTCTCATATGCTCTAATCACAAATTTTCCATGAAAGATATGTCTCTGGGAAAGACTGCAGTATAAATTTACCTAAGAAAAGCCTTAATTTCCTGCCTGGAATCCGCTTGGCATGAACTTGCTCCCTAGGATCCTGCAAGGTAGAGATCTTTTCCAAGACCTCTTTCACTGTGCCTCAGTTTCCCAGCTGTCCTGCAGCTCCTAGGAACAGCATGTGCTAATGCTTGTGTAGTGCTCTGATGATGTAACCCCCTCCCAGAGATTACCACAGTCTTAAAAAGCCTAAAATTGGCAGCACTGGCTACCTGCCAGTGCTGTCCCGTGAATGGTGACTCATCTTTATTGGCTGTGGCATGTCATATGTGTGATGGTGGCACATGGTATGGAACAGAAGGGTTTTTATCAGCACCCTAAAATAACAGAGCGAGGGCTATGGCAAGGTGGTGGATGGACAAGCTGCAGGTGGGGATGGGCTAAGGGCTGACGTGTCTCTTTGGGCTTGCTCCAAAGCCCATTGGAAAAAAAAGCTGTCATTGGTTTCAAAGGCTCCTGGACCCAGTCCTTCCCCACTGTGCTGGGACAATACGGCTGATGACAGGGCAAGCTCTCCCTGTGCTGCTCAATGCCAGCATGCCTCAGGCTTGGCCTGCTCTCAGCATGCCAGAGCAAGACATCCTCAGTGCCCACTGCCAACTGTGGAGATGGCTTTTTGATGCTGCTGGGAATTGGCCTGGGACCAGCGACTCACTTCAAGCAGGGCACCAAATTGCTATCTGTCATCTGGCTTTGGTGAGAAGGAGGGGAAGCAGGAACAGAGCCATATGCCCCAGCCTGGCAAAGCACTTGAGTCATATGAGTGACCTCCCAGGTGAGCTGCTTATGTCTTTGGAGCTATCTGGGCATTTTGTGAGGTGCCTCTTTGGTCTGCTGCTGAATATTTAAAGGGAAACTGTGGTTGAACCAGGACAAACTTTCAATGCAGATTATTCCAGTTCCTCTCTGCCAAGCCCCTTCAGCAAGCACACAAATGGTGGGATCTCTTGACCCACATGGCAATGAGCAACTGCTTTCCTGCTCATGTCTCTTCAGTCACAGTGAACCAGGGCTGGGTGATGGCTGTTTCCCATTTCTTTTACTCCCCAAGAAATGGCATGAGAGAGAGGAAGAAAAAGATGCCTTCAACCCCATGGGCAAAGTTTTAGCATCTTTATTTCCTTATGATCTGTCTCACCGCCCAAGCCAAAGCCCAGAGTGTGACTCTGGTAGATCATACCTCCACCCCATCTCTTGTTAGGGGACTCCATGAGGCAAAGACATTTTTAGGAATACTTTGCAGCTATCTTGCTGGATCTTAGGTCACAAAAGGGAAAGGGGTTCTGCTTCTGCAGGAAAAGGACTTTGCTTGGCCCTGCATGAATGTCTTAGCCATCCCAAACAGTCTGTTGCTCTTTTTGCACTGAGCCCTGTAGAACCTGATGCTTGTGCAGAGAGGGTAAGCCTCAGTTTAATTCTAATGGGTAACTCTGGTTACAGGACACTGCACAAATGTGGACAATTTTGTGCAGTAAAGTTTACAGAGATCTGAATTTGGGGTTTTGGATTCACAGTTGAGCACTGATGGAATGTATATACTTAGATACACACAGATTGAAAGACACCTATAGAAAACAGGCAGCAACACCCCACAGCAAGCCCTATGCACACTTTTCTATCCAGCACAGCATTTCCTTCTATGGTCCTCTTTGGTTGCATAGCTACTAAGAATCAAGTATTTGTAGGGATTGTTCCCCAGCCCAGCAGCCAGTAGGCACACTCCTGCCCCATCCATATCTCATTTCCTCTCATACAAATGTGCCCATGTCCAACTGCCCACTGGGAATGGTCCCTGGTCTGTGCATACTCCCAAGCAGTCCTTGGGGATTGTTTGGCTTAAAGTTTGATGGTCCAAGCCAGAACCATAGCAGGCCCATGCTAACTTGGCAACAGTGGTGATTAATGCATGTCTATTGCTGATGTCATTTCTGCTGGGCACTCTGACAGCTCAGGCCAGCATAGGGAATCTTCTAAGTGTTCCTTCAAGGTTAGCAGTGCTACTTGTAGGATGAACTTTCAAATCTAATGAGTCTCTTCCCCACTTTCAGAGGAGACATGGGCATTTTAGCTTCTTTAGTTACGTGCAGGTCAGTGCTGATCACATTTGAAAATCATACCTTGGGCAGCAAAAGGCTGAAGGCTCTTTTTCTAACTTTGTTTCCCCAGTTAAGAAGTTTACTTTTATCTTTGGGGCCTGTGTGGGAAGAGGACTGAGTAAGAAGTGATCCATTTATGTGTTGTCCTTTAGATATGGCCTTGGTTTTAGATCTCAAACCATTCCTCAACAAGTCATGGTGCCTTAAGATATTTCCTATCCTATGAATATACCAAACAGGACATTTCAGACAGTATGTATTTCACAGCATATCCATTATTCACAGCATATTATTGGTTAACTATCGGCCTGTCATTGGGAAAAATTAAGTAAGGAATGCACCTCCATGTTAGACTTAATCATTATCATCCACACAGGAATCTTCTCACTCAAATGCAGGAGTGTTTAACTTGGGGTTGGTTCATCCTGAACCCACTCAGCTCGATGGGGGATGTCTTGTCTGGGAAGTGAGGCCAGCGGCTAACCCACCCCTGCTGCTTGTACATCAATATCCTGCAAAGACCAGTTAAGCCTTCTAAGCGAAGTGACAGGGAAAAACATCTTAATGTGCCCCTGCAGAAAAGGACAAGACCTGATCATAAATGGCCCTCAGACATTATACAGAAAGAGGGAGGACATGATAAAAGATAGAGCTTTGCTTTGGAAGGGGCAAGAAGATTTGCAGACTCCACCAGGATAACTCTGCAGACAACAAACATCCATAGCTGAGATGTCTAAAGTCCCTTTTAGTTCCTAACTTATATCCCTCTGCTTAAAAGAGTCACCTCCCCCCCCCCCCACCGAAAAACTGAGGCTAATATTCCTTTTTCTTAAATATACAAGCAGCTTCAGACTGCTTACTGTGGGATGACACCTCCCAGAATCCCAGAGATTTCCAAAGGCCTTTGCAAAATGAAGGCTCATGCTGCAAATCTCTTTCAGGTCAGCAGCAGGGTTATAGAAGAGATGGGCACAGCGTCAGTGGATACACAGGACTTTTTTTGGAGGGGAAAACCCTGCACTGTAAACTGCAGCCTCATGGAGGCAAATTCCTAGGAAAAGCTGGGAATCCATAAGGAACTTGTGACATGAGTGGAAGGACACTAGAGGTTCTGCTAAATCTCATTAAGTCTTAAAGCAGCCACATAAAAAATTAAGGAAACCTCTTTAAGAGGAGATTTATGCTGAGGAACTGGAATCCCTCTCACCTCACTAACTGCCTAGAAGCTGAGTGTCTTCTTTAAGCTGGTTATAAGTGCTCTTTTCCATTCAGTGTAGAGGAAAAGGCACCTCTGCAGGATGAAGTTCATTCTGCAAGAAGTGAGGTGGATTATCTCCTAGGGGTGATTATGAAATGAAGATCTAGGTTGCTGGTCTTTTCTTGTTGCTAACATTATGTTTCCCCCTGCAAATACACCAGGTTATTTAAATCAGGGAAAGTCCTCGGCCACTAACATCCCTGAATCTGAGATGGGCATTCTTTCATTCCATACTCTCCTAAATCTTGGAGACAGTTAACATGAGTGAGGGGCAGAACTGGATCTTCTTCTAAGTCCCATCACCTTCTTTTACCTAACCCTGAATGATATGTCTAAACATATCACCTAATTTCTGCCTAGATTCCCTGGAGAAAGGTGCTACTTGGAGGGCTAGAATCTCATCTCACCTCCTTCAGTCTCTTTGGATAATGATTGATCCAAGTTTTGGACCCACACAGCTGTGGCTGTAGTAGATGAATAGCCCATGAAGGGCTTCCACATGCATATCCAGGAACTGATGCTGACCCCTTTTCTTTTCATCCCAGCAGCTATTGCATAAAGTATTTCAGCTCGGGCTCTCAGCGTGCACCTTCCAGGTCAATCTGCTCACCCGATGAAGTACAGCAAGTTCTCACCTCTTTTCTCTCTGTGCTATTTTCTGCTTTTCCCAAGTCAGCAAGCTAGGATCCAGCTAAGACGGTATTTGCTCTGCCTTGTGCTAGGGATATGATGGAGGAATGAATCCTGACCTTTATGAAATCCCAGGGGTGCTGCCCCAAGGTTTACTGAACCTGGGACTTGACCTGAAATTCCAGCTCCAGCACTTCTGCTTGCTGGTGGTGTCAGACCATGCAGGAGATGCTAACTCTACGGTGAGCAGGGACCCATTAGTGAAACTGCTCTGTTCTTTGAGCACTGAAGGAGCAATAAACACAGGTTCCACCCAACCGTTTCAAACAGGTACCACTTCAGGGTAAAATGGTTCTTGCAAGGTATGGTGAGGCTTTTCTTTCTTCCACCAGCCCAATAGATATGGAAATGAGGAAACTATGCGTTAGCCTGACTGCAACCTCTTCTACTAGCCCTGCCAGCGCTCTCTTACTCACTACAACCACAAGAGGCAAGAACAGCCCTTTCTGCCACTGTGTGAACCATATGGAGTCTGGACATATCAGCACAGGCTGTGCCTGGGTTTATAAGCCCTTTTGTGGGATGCTTTGCCAGTGTGCATCCTTCAGCGACACAGCTGATACCATCCCTGTTTAGAGGCAGATCTGGCATCTTCCTCTGGCAAGCCCATGCTCACATAGAAACAATGAGCCAGGAGAGGCTTGATTTGATTTTTAAACACACTGCCTTCCTGACAATATCCATCTTCCTTTGCTTTCTGCCTGCTTTAAGGGAAATCTTTGATGCTCCCTTTCGTAACGGCTGCTCTCAGCATTTAATTTCCTTTTATATAATTATGTACTGGCCAGGAGGAGGGCAGAAGCACCAAAGGAGCTCTAGGAAACCTTGTACCTGAGTCAGGAGCACTGAGCAAGCTCTGCTGCTCACATCCACCAGCAACGCCCGCTGCTCAGCATGCAGCCCTGAGATGCACGACCGCATCCCTGGCACAGGCAGGGAAGGAGGAAGGGAGAGGGTGCACTGGGGATACTGAGAGCTCGGCTGCTGGAGCGTGGCAGGCGAAGAGCCCTCCAGGGCTTGGGGAGGCAGGCGGGGACGTGCGCTGCCTTGGAAGAGAGCGCAGCCTGCTCGGTGTGGTGGAGGAACGGAAGAACTGCATAGCCGAGGAAGGGAGTGGGTTGGAAAATGATGCAGCTTGTTCAGTGGATTAGGCAGCCATGCCTGGAAGTGGCAAACTGAAAGAGCCCCAGATCTGAAAGCCTGGAGGGATTATTCGGCCGTGTGATCTGACTTGCAGCACAACAGAGGCCAGCAAACTTCACCCAGTGCTTTCTGTAATGAGTCCAACAATCTGCATAATGCCCTGGCAGCCCTCTTAGGTTGAGATTTATATATTTTTAGTAGGATTAATAATATTGGAGGCAGTAAGAAAAGGGTGCTGCCAAATGTGTGTAGCTCTAGCAGTAGCTGTAGAAATGAATGTTTATCCTGTCAGCACTTTGGAGGCCTGTAGAACTTGTGATGAGAGGTTTCAGAGGAAGACTACATAAATAGAACGGAGGCCTCTATAAGCAACTGTGATGGGCATGCTTAAAGCATGGAGTAAGGGGAGAGCAGTCTGACTTACTGATGCTGTAGAGAGCAGTGACCTTGGTCCAACCAGCAAAAGTTAACCCTGATAAACCGCCCAGTTCCAATCTCAGCTCCAAGAAACTCCTCAGGTCTGTCAGAAAGAGCATGCTACAAACAGGCTGTCTTTGGGAAACCTGGTGTCATCCCTGGTGTGTGAACTGAGCAGGGGCTGAATAAACCAGCAGCTCATCAACTGATACCACTCTTGGTTCTTGGAAAGGACAACTCTCCCACCTTAGGCAGCCAGCCCATGTGTAGGGAGGGTTTGGTCGAGCTGCTCACCCCAGGGCAGGGACAGAGGCTTATGCTTCTCCACTGAGGTGGATGTCCCATCCCCAGGATATCGCTGCAGCAGAGGACATCAGAACTGGCAAACTATCTGTGGTTGCTTCCAAGCCTCTGCAATGGTATCTGCACTACAACATGTATGTTTCCACACAACTCCCTCCACTGTCTACCTCCTCTTTCCTTTGACTTGCAGAGAACTGTGGTATCAATGACTAAACCTTGATTCTGGGGCATTCTTCAGAAGGCCTTTCAGCATTTAGCTGTTGAAAAAAACCCCTTATACTACACTTCACATGATCAGAGCATTGCACAGGCATTGAATTGTTTGTCCCCTCAACACAAATCTGGACAGTTTTATCATCCTACTTATGTAAGGAGGGAAACTGAGGCAGGGAATGATTTGCCAGTGCCAGGCAGCAAACGAATGGTGACACTTGCCATAGCAGCAGAGAATTCCTGCCTCCTCCTAATACCACCATCATTTATTTAGACTGGACTGGGTGTGGAAGAGCTGAATCTCATCTTTTCACTGATTCTATTTTAATCAGCAGAATGAGCAGAGATTTTACCCAGCGAACGCAGCAGAGAGCTGGAATGAGATTTGTCCAAAGTGGCAGCCAGGTTGTGTAGGGTGAGCAGTTAGCAAAACACCCATCATGTGCTGAGCATGGGATCAGAGGGGGGAGTCTGGGAAGATGGGGAGGGGGATGAGGGGGGCACTTACATGGTAATGTTTCTGCACGGTTCTTTTGGATCATTATGCAGAGCTGTAGCACCAGTTGAGGGGCACTCTCGAGGAAAGTTTCCAGGAGGCGCAACATATTTACGTCTGCATATTCGTACATCATAGCCCAGTAGAAGCGCCGCTGGTGTTCCTTTCGCCTCTGGCTCTGGATCCCCAGGTACATAGTTCGGATATACCTGCAGGAAACAGGAGGAAAAGCTAAGTGTGAGACTTTGGCATGCATTGATGCCTGAGGAGGATGGGGCTGTGGGCAGTTGTTTGGGCGAGGGAGGTTTTCTGGAGGAAAGGGAATCTGGGATAGAAACAGAGGTCAGTGCAGCTCTAGCACTATCACCTGCAAGATCCAAGGACCACTTTTGTATTGCAAGAGTGGGAAACCTCTGACTGGCACCACCCAAATGTGGGGGTAGTAAGTGCTCACAAAACACCTGCACAAGAAAACAACTCATGCACTTTTTAGCAAGATGAAAAGAGGAGAAGCTACTTGACAAATACAGAATCACAGAATCATTAGGGTCAGAAGGGATCTCTGGAGATCACCTAATCCAACCCTGCTGCCAAGGCAGAGCCACCTAAAGCACATTACACAGGAACACATCCAGGCAGGGTCTAAATGTCTGAGAGAGGGCAGTCTCCCTGGGCAGTCTGTTTACTGCTCTGCCACCCTGAGCATAAAGAAGTTCTTCCTCATGTTGAGGTGAAACTCCTTGTGTTTTAGCTTATGGCCATTGCTCCTCATCCTGTCACTGAGTACCACTGAAAAGGATCTGGCACCATCCTCAAATGGGGCACTACCTTCACCTTCAGTACATGTGTGACTGACAACTGCACAAGGCCACAGCTTGCCACTGGTCAGCCATTGAGACTTTGGGCAGTGTTGGGCTAGAAGGAGGTGTCTCATGCATGGACAAACACTGCTCTATCATTGCTTCTGTTTCCATATCAGATGTGCAGAGACCTGCAAGCTTCACTCAGGGGATGCAACATCCATGCAGGGAACATCTGGCCAGCCTTTGTGAATGGAGCTGGTCAAGTCAGGGAAGCACAGGGTACCCAGATATCACAGAATCATAGAATCAGATGTCACAGGACTCCTGGCACTTAAGAAAGGAAGCATCTCCTAACATGATCCTTTCTAATGCTTGCTGATATTAATGGCCTAATGTTGGATCATATTCCTTCTCATCCTTAATGGTGGCCATAAACTTGTTTGGGATAGGAACTGTTTCACCTAACGCTGACCCTCAAGTTGATCATCTGAGCTAGTCTGTAGATAGAAATGTCCCCTCCCGGGACTGTTCATCTGTCCCACCTCAGATGCCAGCATGACAGTGGGATGAAGTGCCTTCTGGAGGCTCTGGGAGGGGCTCACAGCACAAACTGGGGTTTTGCCAAAACGATTAGATCATTCCTTGCCACTCGGGGACAGACTGCACAGCAAGGAAGAGCAGGAGGGAAGGACTTAAGCCTCGGCAGCCTCCGTGTCTCCAAATTACACGCAGGGACAGGGAGCCGGGAGAGCAGCAGAGGTAGGCCTGCAAGCCCTGCGCTTTCTCCAGCCCCTTGTCCTTCCTGCCCGGTCGCAGTCTACAAGCACAGGATGAAGTATTCCGAGCGACACAAGGACACAATAAATGACACAGGAAAGCCACCAGATGGGGCTCGACACTCGAGTAACCGCCACGCCAGTCACAGACGACACTGGTGACACTGGTGTGACACCCCCGGCACAGCCCCAGTCGGGTGGGAATGGTCGTGGACCACTGCTCTTAGACGGACATCAGTCCTCCTCCCACTCTCCAACAGGCACAAAGCCACCGCCTGTACTTGCTGTTTCCATGAAAGACCCTGCTGCAGGATGACACAGGGATCCTGCCTTCCCTTTCCTGCATGCAGGAAACTAAACGCAGTTTAGCTGGAAAGGCAATACTGGGGGTGGGAGCCATAATGGCTCAAGGAAAAAGTAGAGAAAAGGAGCATGCAGCTGGTTTTTATAGCATCAGCAACACAGCGCCGCTGAAAACCAAAGTGGTGCTGCACATAAGGTGCTGGCCATGGGCAACACAGCATCACCTCTCCCAAACTCCATCCAGGGGATATTCCCCAAATCTGTCCTGCAGTCCTGTGCGGCCTCCCCTTTGCAGGAGCTCCCATTCCTGCTAGTACGTGAAACCTCAGTGCCTCTTCTGAAGGTTAAGCCACTAATTTATCAGTGCCCCAGCCATGGACAAGGAGAATTTATTCATTTTCACCCTGCAGCTGTCTCTTACCTGCTTGCACATAGTTACCATGTAAACCCTTCTTTATTCCAGACTAAAAAAAAACCCACCATTTCCCTCAGTCCTTTCTCTCAGCTCACATTTTCCAGACCTTTTCTCTTCTGCATTGCTGTTCCCATCACATGTCTCTAGGTTTGGGGTTTTTTTTAAGAACATCTTTACTTTTCCGAGCATTCCAGGTTGGCAGAACTGAACTGTAACAATGCCACTGAGTCACTCGAAAAGATCAAGAAGAAACTAACAGGGAGACACCACATCCTGCAGTGATTCCTCCTTGGTCTCCAGGGATTCACCACCATCCACACAGTTTAAGCATGACTGTTTTTAACTGGCCACAGTGAGAAGACATGCCACTTATTCATGGGGGCAGCATGCACGAAAGGACAAAATGCATTGGATTAAATATAACGGCTTAGTGTGAGCTGTCCCTGCTTATGGCAGGGGAGTTGGAACTAGATGATCTTAAGGTCCTTCCCAATCCTAGCTATTCTATGATTCTATAATGCCCTGATCCTCTCTCCCTCAGTGGCCAGAACTATGGCAATTACAGTAACACCAAATTCTCTCAACTGTTGAGCCCATGGACCTTTGCAAAGTCCAACTGCATTTTTTCCCCTTCCTTAGATGGGGAAACTGAGTCATGGAGCACCAAAGAGCTCTGCAAAGTCTTCTGGCATCAGAACCCAGATCTAAACACCACAACACAAACAGGTGAGTGCAGTTTTGCTCTGCCTGCTGGTGGCCCTCCGTCCAGGGTGGGCATACTCCCTGGACACCATGAAACCAGCCCTGCTCAATCTGATCTGTGCTGGAAGATCCAGAAGGACAAATCTGTCCCTATCCAAATGCCACATGAGACTGTGGCCTCAGGGATCCCTTGTCATAATATTGGCCAGCAAAAGGTCACAGCCTCCCAGATGAACAGTGCGTGAGCAGAAAAGCTCCAAGTACCCTTTGTAGCTAAAGGGAAAAGAACTTCTCTTTGTACTCTCTTTTTGGTCCATACAAAAATATGGTGCTCTCTCTTTAGCATCCCTTAGACCCAAATCTGACAAAGAGAGGAAAAGGAGGACCCTCTTCCTCTTTGATTCCAGTTGACTGTGATTTTTCAGCAGAGGAAGTGCAAGGGTATTTGGGAAAAGCAGTATTTCCACCTGGTAGGCTTTCAACAATTAATAAACACCTGTCTAATTAATCAATACAAAATTCCACCCAGCTGTAACACTGGTAAGTCTTAACCCTATTTCCAAACACCAGTGTGCAGCACTGGTGTAAGCAGTTTTATTCCAATATACCTGTTTTTCTGTGTTCTTTTATTTACCTGTTTGAGGGCCATTTCCTACCTGTACTAACACTGGTTAAGTGCATGCAAACTCTGAAGAAAAAATGAAATCAGCATCATTTCACCTGAAATTTGTTGTTCTTGGTCAAGCTGGTAGCAAACAGGAGTCTATAATTAGACTTTCAAATCCATATTCAGGCCTGACCTTCAATCTTTAGCAACACGATGCCTCCTCTTATGTCAGTGAAAGCCATTCACTGCTCCGTGCTTTAGAAAATCAGGCTAATTTATTTATTTAAGAGCTTAATTTTGGATACAGGAGCCTTACTTTGGGCTTTTTATTTTTTGAATGCTGTATATATTTATATCCGAGTGTGTGTGTGCATGTATTTTTAGTTCTGAGTCTCATCATGGCTTCAAGAGACAGAACTAATTTGGGGTTGGGAGGGGGATTCGGGGTGATTTCCTTTAAATGCACAAAGGGTTGGCTGTCTCTTCCATTCTGGCAGGGCTCCCAGAATTCCTGTTGGTATAATTACCCTCACGCTTATTTACTACGTATGTCGCAGTAGCGCACAAACTGCACGGGGCAAAGTCTCTGCTGTCTCTGCGCCAAAGCATGCTTTTAAGAGCCAAAGCCATCAGCTTTGGAACTGTGGTCAAACAACCCAGGATGCCACCAAGATGGAGAAGAGGAGATGCTCCTACTGTAAACAAATACTCCAACAGCTTAAGTTCTATGGAAAAGGATGTTTCATGTGGATGACAGAGGCTGTTCGGCTGTTTCAGCAAGGACTGTAACAGAAATGTTCAGGGACAGGATTATCAAGTCAGAGGGTCTGGCTGTATCATCATAGAATGGTCTGGGTTAGAAAGGACCTTAAGATCATCTAGTTCCAACCCCCTGCCATGGGCAGGAACATCTCAAACACAAAGCAGGCCAAAGGCCAGCCTTTGTCCTTGGCCAGCTGGCATGATTCAACCTCCATGTGGCTATGGCCTTGCTAGTTGGCTTTAGCCAAAATTGCCACAGTCTGTGCTGACACTTTAACAGGGTGAACTATCAAAAGACTGTGCCTGTGCCTTGGTACTGTTCAATTTACAGAAGCAGCTTTGAATATCACCAGCAGAAGGGGTAGGAGGATGCCTCAGGCAACAGGCTGGTTTGAAATGAAGAGGATGCTGATGTGTAAGAGAGGTGCAGGGGCACAGAAAGGCATAGAAACACAGACCCTGGGCTATGTTTTGACGAAGGAAGAGTCCTGATGGCCTGTCCCACACAATCACAAGTTGACCAAGGTACGGAATCTCACACTATATCTACAATAGTCAACAAAGGACAGGGGCCTGATTGCTTCTCCTAAGGCCAAAGGGCCAGGACTGATCACAGAAATGAACTCGTGTCTTCCTTCAAAACCAGGTAGCTGCCTTCATACTCAGTACTGGGAATGATCCCTGGCCCCTACAGAGTCCTGAACCCTGCCCAGGTCAGGGAGAGTACTAGTAAGCCTTGCACAATGTAGTGATTATACTAAATTAAGAATCATGATGAATTTACAATGCCCACAAGCAGGTCTTGTAATTGCCCAGTTTACTAGTATAGCTAGATGGAAAGACAGAAGGGAATAGAATTTGAGCTACTCAGTCCAGTCTATGTTGGAAAACTCTTCCTGGCCAACCACAACCACAACCAAGACTTGTTTTCAGAGAAGCATACCAGAGAGCATGCTTGAGGAGCCAGAAACAGACCTTTAGGGAAAGGAGGAGCTCAGAAAATTATCTCTGCTGGTTGAGCTGCAACTTACACCTACAGCACCTTAGTAGGCTTAGTAGGACTTAGCAAGACCAGGAGGGCAACAGGTGCAGCACCCCTCCTAGCATCTCCTTAGCTTCCTCCACTTCTCTCCAGAGAACCCTAATTTGCCATGACACTACAGGACCATAGTTACGTCCTGGGTGTCATGGTAGCAATACACACCATATGGATAGGCACCATCTCCCTCCCCATTCCATGGCACCAGCCTTCTCCCTGGTGCTCACTCCTGGAACAAGAGGAGTGGGATGAGGCATGTTATTCATCTGATGGCTCACCCTCCTGCTGCCTCCTCTGCCTGCATTCCTGCTCACTCTTGCAAGGGGCCATTATCCTCATGCACCCTAGGGTGTTTACAGCCCACTCCTTGTACGGGAGGAAATGAGGACATGTGTGACTGCTCGGCTGGAAGGCTTGCAGCGGAGGCTGACTGGAGGTACCCTTAAAATGAGGTTATGTAAGGCCAGATCTCAGCTGGAGCGAGCTGGCATCCACAGGGCTCTCGCCATTTACACCAGCTGCGGCTTTGGCCTGGTTTTTTAATTCTAATGAATTATTTTCATCCTAACAGATATAAAAGGAACTCAAGATGCAGCGCTTGAGCAACAGGGGAGCATGAAAGTAAAATGCTGTTGGGCTGAAAAGAATCAAAATCAAACTTAAGAGTTGCCATCACAATGAATGTGCTCAATATCAGCATTCGTTAGGGATTTTTTTCTCTGTTAAAATGTTGCAAGTTAGTGATAAGGGTTCACAGATGGATATTACTGCTCCTGGTTCGAGTATCAAAGTAGCATCTATGGGGCCCCATACAGGTGTTGATATACCCCAGCTTTGCCTGGCTGCTTCTATGGCATCAAATTCCTCCAGAACGAATGGCTGCACCAAGATCACCTCTAGGGAATGGTTCCTGGCCTGAGCTCATCCTTGAAGGATTTTGATGGCCTTCATCAGGGCCCTGATTTTCAGTACTGGGATTTTTAGAGCTTTCCACAATCTTGCTTTTGGCATTTCTTCATATGGTTTATACTTAACAATGAATCAAATGCAATAAAAAGTGAGTTCAGCAAGTGTTTCAGTTCTTCCCCCTTGCAGTTTCTACCTTCTTCTGTCTGGTATATATGTTTCAGTGTAAAAATACCCCTTGTCTAGTTAATTGCTTCTATCAACTCCTATTAAACAGTTAATAATATCTATTCCATGCCTTGTCGTGCTTATTGGAGGATAATGTTGCTGAACACAAAACAAGCTTATTCCATGCCTTAGGGACACTTATAAAGCTTAAATGCATGGCATGACATCATCCATGAGTTGTATAAACCAGCAGGTCACAGAGGACACTGTCCTCCTTTGGACACAGTTTATTGTCATCTCAGTGCTGAACCTGGAATGCCAACATGAGCCTTCTTCCACCTCCTCACTTATCACAACATCGCTATGATTCAGCACCAGGCTTAGGAGTCACTTGCAGCAAGACTACACAAAGTGATTTCATCAAGGTGAGAAAACTGGATTAGTTGGCCTATATTAACATTTTTGAGTCAAATGGTACCACAGTTTACTGCATCAATCTTTTTTCATATTTTCTAGCATTCACATGTTCCTTTTGGATCATTATTTCCTTATCCTGATTAGAAACTCCTCTGTGAGTGAGTGAGATTCTCAAAAGCAAAGATCTGTTCCCTTTAGAGCCCAAAAGTCAAGCCAAACTTTCTGAATATCGCTAATTCATAGGCATGATAGCCATCACTTCAGGGAAAACACTGGTCTTTATGGAATTCAAACCCCTATTCTTTAAATGCATGTATTTGAGAGGGGATGATACTTGAACATCCATTTATATTAGAAAGTTTTGCTTTTGCAAAATGCTGTTTGCAACTGAAGTATGTGCTAGAAAGAATGATAGTATCAGTCTTCTGCTGCACAGGAGAAACTGTAATGATTTTCTATTCTAAGCCAGTGTAAAGCTATTTTAAAGCACAGATGGCTTTACTATACATCAGCCATGAAAGAGGCATCTGATTTATAAAACATACGTTGGGGAGGATCATATCATAGAGTGATAGCATAACTTAGGTTGGAAGGAACCTCTAGAGGTCTACAGACCAAGTCTCCTCTCCAAGTGGGAATAACTTTGAAGTCAGAGAAGGATGGTCACGACCATCCTTGCAGCTGAATTTGAAAACCTCCTAGAATGGGCACTCCACAACTTCTCTGGGCAACCTATGTCAGCACTTAGCCATAATCATTGCAGCAATAATTTCCAGACCAGAATCATTTTCACTATTTAAAGAAAGTCTGCAAATCAACCCCTCCTTGAAAAGAGTCAATTCCATCAAATAGCTGAAGACAATACAATCATAATGCTGTAGGATTTTTAGGATCTGATTCCTGCAGCTTTGATATCTGCAGGCTGATTTAACTTGTTGCTGATAATTCAGGGGTTCTGATACACAAAACAGGGAGCTGTGATTGATAATTTCTGAGTAATGTTCCCAGCTCCTCTGAAATGATCCTGCTGGTTGCAGTGCCATCTGAATGGAACATATACATATATCACCTCCTCTAAGCATTGTTCATAGTCTGTGTTCAACTCTCTTTTACTGATGGTTTAAGCAGATATTTGGAACTGCAAGACCACATGGCAGAGCTGCAGGTGTGCATTTCATCTTGCTGACAGATACCAGGGTCATCACCTCCAGCAGATGCATGGGGCAGAAAACTGGGGCAAGGGCATCACTGCAGTTAAAGCTCTGGAGACAAAATCTGTGTGAGCTTAGTCTGGGGGATGTTTCTGGGATTCATCTTTGTGACTATTCTCCTTTCCTAGCTGCAGAGTAGTTTCCTCTGACTCACAGACTGAAAGATCACAACCAGAAGATGAGAAATAAATCATAAGAAAGTGCTAGCCCACATCCTGGCACTAATTTGTCAAACTTCCTAGATCTGGCTGTTACTGAAACACCCATGCTTAGCCAGAGCCCGGCCAGCATTTCTTTATTTGCAAAACCAGTCATGAATGTGTTATTGGCATGCTCATTATCACCCTAGTTTTGGAAGCATGTTTAGCCACACAGCCTCTCCTTGCCACATCCCCATGGGCTATGGGGCTTCCATAGATATCCAGGTTACAGAATCCCTACTTCCAGATCTTTGCCCACTAAATCAGTGCAGAAGTTACTGCAGTTTTGAGCCAGGCTCATAGGAATCATGTTTATGTGCTTACTTGTCAATTACTTTGTGAGACGTCGAGACTTAAAACAGGAAAGAAAAACCCCAAAGACCTCTTCAGCACCAGGGTATGAATGCCTTTTTTTGATTTTAATGTGGGAAGCATCTCTGTGCTGCATAAAGGAGCAGGCAGTGTAGCAGGGGCTGCTGGAGAGGCTATCGAAGTGATGGGTGCAGCAGAGACATATCACAGCATCTATCACACGGTCTCACGTCCGAGCACTGAGGCAGATGCTCTTTTTTATCACAGATTCTCCCCTCCCAAAATTAGTTATGAATACTTAAGCCCCAGTCCCTTTCCTATTTTGCACATACTTATTTACTTAAAGTATACTCCGACACCTAGTGCTATCGCCTCCGGCAAAGCCTTCTGTTTTAAATCAAAGCTGTTAAATAGCTTTACACAAAAAGAAGGAAGTTGAATTCAGAATGAATTTTTGCTTGAAGTGTGTTTGAGCCAACAGGGTTTAATGTCAGGGCCCTCCATTTGGAAATAAAACTAGTCCTAGGCCTATGGGAACAGATGCAGCCAAAGTCCTTGAAAGTAAGTGGGGGTTTTTCAATTGACTTGACTCCAACCAATGGAAGTTTCTGGGCAAATTCAGAGAAATGCCTGAGGGCTCCCAAAATCCAAAGCATGATGCTACACATGGGAATAGTCACCTTGCCCTTTATATAGGATGGGCAACATTACAGAGCTTAACCCTGATGGTTTTGAGAAGTAATCTGGCATCACTTGGACTCAACAGAGACACAGGATATCTCAAAAGAGGAGAAGTTTGCATTGCTCTGGGAGGCCAGTCAAAGACAGTGGCACATCTTCATTTCCTCATAGCTCTCTGCAAAACGCCAAGATCCCTCAGTGGGAGATGCTGAGGAGCAAAGGGGAAAGCCATGCCATTTACTAGCAGTGAATCCCTTGTAAATGCAGACATAACAGGGTGGTTTTCTCTTCTAAGAGTTTTCCACTTCCTGAGCAATTTAACAACCCAGTTTGGCCCAAAGATCTGAACAGAGACTGCAGCTTGTTTGGGGTCTAGACCCTCAAAAACTTACGAGAACCACAGGGCCAAAGAGGAACACAACTGGGAGTTTGATCCACTCACTCAAGAGGGAAACATTTCCTACTCTGGCACATGTCTCCCGCTGGGAGATCAGGGAGCTGATACAGGAACTGATTTGGATTCTAGGATATTAATCACTGAATTTACAGTATTTACTTTCTCCACTGCCACCAAGGTCACTGATGCTGAAGCAGGACCTGAAATGACTAGACAAGACTTTTCCCTACAGCAAAGTCTCTCCATGGCTGAGGAGGTGGATGTTTAACAGCATGCCAGAAAAGCATCAGCCAGCAGAAGTTCAGGGGGAGAGGACCCTGCTTAGGAAAAGGGGAGCTAATTCTTGAGGACATGGAGAAGCTGACAAAAAGCCCTTGCCTGCTGCAGAGCTGCCAGGGTCAGAGCTGTAGGCTTGCTGCTGGTTGCAGCATGCTCTCCCTGCTGTTTGCATCCCCTTCCTGGCACACACTGCTGCAGACCAAAGCATTAGGGCTCCCTAGAGCCAGCAGACCCTACGGGTACTGCTCAGCAGTGATCAGGAACTCTGGGGTCCACCCCAACCTTGCAAGACACCATCAGGGACCTGGGACTACACATTCAGCAGCATGTCCCCATCTCATCTGTGCCACAGGGGTCAAAGGCACCCTGGAGCAAGGGTCTCGATGTGGTGGCTTTGTACGAGGGTTAAGGCTGTCGCCTTCGTTTTGCCATCCGTTTGAGAAGGAGCTAAAAATTGGGTGAGCGCCTGTGAAATCCTGGAAGAGCAGCCTCAGATCCCGGCTATTTTTAGTTGCACAGAAGCTGTGCATACATTAGCAAGGGCCTGCCTTCCTCTCAGGGTGCACACAGCTCTGAGAAATCTCACGGCATCCTCCCGGTCTGCCAGAAAAGAGTTTAACCCTTGTTGTCTCATCACAGTCAGCTCCATCCAGCTGCACCTTGATGGGGACCAGAAAAGGGGGTAGAAAGGTTTCCATGGCCGTTTTTGCTCTAGACAGATGGAGGAAGAATTGAGGCGGGTCTTTGAGCCACGGTTCTTACATCATTATATCTGGTGGGAGGAATCTTTGATAACCAGTTGGGGACTGGAAGGAAACTCCAGCACAGAAATGGCTTCTGACTCGCATCACCATCAGCTCTTGCTGGGAAACAGCCATTCCACAGGCTGAGAAGGGCAGGGAGGAGTTCAGTGCGTTTGCAGCACCGAAGAGCTAATGCCTCAACTCCAATGACCTTTTGTGATGGCTGAGATGGATTCAATTCAATTCAATTCAAATCCATCCACTGGTTCACCACCAGTGCACCCACTATGAGATGCTTAATCCAAACCTGCAATCTTTGAGCCATGCAATCTCCTGGGAAACAAGACCTCACCACCACACAGGCTCCTCACGTGCTTGGTGTCACATCTCCTTCCTCCCACTGGCTGTGTTTCCCTTGTGCAGACACATCACCCAAGGAAAGCCATGTTTTAGACCCATAAAGTGCCCATAATGGCGATCAAGCCAGGAATAGGGGACGAGATGACAAGCTCACTGAAATGCACAATGCCTTTCAATACACTGTTAACAGAAAATAATTGCAAAGTTTATTTCTACATTTCTTCCTCCAGGAAAGGACGGAAAGCAACGCCTGCATGGGGTGCATGCTGATGACCTCCACACTTCACACCCACAGTGCGTGTCAGCTCCACTGCCCATGCACTTTAACATTTTCCAGCTCTTTAATATTTATTACCTCTGCTGCTTTGTATTACTCATCAGCTATTCCTGGCCAGAGGAAATGTACTGGAGGGTTCTGAAGCGTGTATGTACTTTGCTCTTTAAGGGGGCTATAAGTTCAACAGCAGTCTTGCAAACACGCACACACTGCACTGCATTTGGGCATCACAGTCTCCTGGGGCTTTGGAGGCATTTGGTACAAGAGAATCCATCCACCCTCAGTGGCTTTTCAAAGGCCACAAGGATGTAGCAAGCCATCAGGAGAGGAGATACAGCACTTTGGGAAGGTATAGGAGCCCTTACCTCAGCACATTTGTGCTGATCCTTGCCGAAACACCCCTTTCCCCCGCAGCACGCTGAAGGAGCTCACATGAGTATCCTTCCGTGCTTTACTTGCAGTTATTTTACAAGTCTCTTCCCAGCCCTGTGATTAACCACGAGCCTGCCAGCAGCTTTGCCTACTTAGAGCATTTATTCCAGGTGCTGGGAGCTCTGGGGATCCCACTAAGGATATAATATAATGAGGCAAGTCAAACTACACAGGAGCCTATGGGTGGCTGCATTTGCAGCTGTTTCATTTAATAGGTACCTCCTAATTAAGACTCATTCTATATAACATGACAAGAGGACTACTTTCTAGTGGTCATGTTCAGGAGAAGAAACAGCCCAAGTACAGTATTCACCAGTGTTACAGTATTTTTTCCTCTTCTTCTACTAATTTGAAAGGAGCTTTCTGCCTGGAGCTTCATAAAGGTGAAGCCACCTGACCATGTCCTCACTCCCACCACCCTTCAGGTACAGCTGAATCTTTTCATGGCGTGTAACTTTATCCAAGTGTCACAAATGCAGTCACAGGAGATTTCTACCAGTGAACAGCATCTGGGCTGTGAGATACAGGATCCTGCTGCCCAGCCTGAGGGTTGGATGCTTATGCACAGTTAGGTGCAGAAATGGAGGCAGAAAGCGACTTTTCTCAAGCTAATGAGGGAAATCACCGTAAGGGTCAGTGGGTTTTAATTTAGGATACCATATATGATGGATAGAGTAGAGTAGAGTAGAGTAGAGTAGAACAGAATAGAATAGAACAGAACTTAAACCACCTAGTCCAACTGACAATGTGGGAGGTCCTTGTCTCCCAGCTGGATGGGTTCCTTGTCTCCTTAAGGAAGTGCAAAGTGCGTGCCTAATACAAAAGAAATGCAAGCCTTTCATTTTCACACACGTCCTTTTGACATCCTGCTTCTCAAAATGCTTCTCCAGCCCAAGTGAATGCCTTTTGCATGCCTGATAGAGCCAACGCAGCTGCCCTGCACTGCATGAAGGATGTTTGCATTAACATTGACTATCGTAAATGCTTAGACGAGATATATCCCAGAAGCACCAATAAATTGCTGAACGCATTGATCTAGACATGACTCAGGAGCCACCACTGCATAATATCCTCAAGCATCTTCCTCTGGCTGGACCCGGGCAGAGCTTCTGCTCTCATCAAGGAAGCAGTAGAGGTCTCTTCCATCTTGCACATCTCCAGGTGAAGGCCAGCTTAAACAACACGTGGGAACTATTGATTTCCATAATGAATGAATGGATTTTCCCTCCTGTGCTCACACTCCTCATTCCTCCTGTGGAATAATTCAGCACTTCTGTCATTTACTGCCCAAATGCCTCTCTGAAGTTCAAACATGCAACCTCTCCCTAATGGCATTGTGCACTGTCTCCAAAGCTCTGGTCTGTCTCCTCTGTTTTCCCCTGCCTTCTCTGATCTCACACAACATTACCTCCTGAAGGGAAGATTTAACCTTGTGCAGTGAGGCAAGGATCCCAGGCAATGGGGAACATGGAAGTTTTCCTCCCAAGGAGAGAGGCATGTGGCCAGTGGTTGTGTAAGCTCAGGCTGTGTGTCACGCTGCAGAATTGACTGGGAAAGGTGATGCAACTGCCTGTTGGGATGAGCCTGGAAGAGATTCCTGCACTCTGGGGATCTGCTCTCAAACAGGAGCAGAGCAGAGGTCATGGTTGTTGAGGAGCTGAAGGAAACATAGCTGGGTTGAATAGTTATGGGTTGAAGCAAAAGCTGTGGTCAGCTGAGAGGCAAAGGGATGTATTCTTGTGGCTACAAGATGTCTCACTTCTAGCCCAAAATGTCCTCTCTCCCTGCCTCCATTGGAACCACCTCTCAGTGTCTCCACAGCCTATCTGAAGTGCTACAGCTGGTCTCCTACTTTTGAGACCCTGCTCTTCCCATCGCCCCACATTCCAGTGACCTGTCCTCCCTGCAACCTGCTGCCCTGCGGCTGTTGGCCACAGCCTGGGGGAATTGCTCTGCAGTGGAGGATGTACCTGCTACCTGGGCACATGTTCAAAAGAGCCCTTTTGCAGGCACTGTGCCCAGATGCTGCCTGACTCTGTTAGTCCTCCTGCCCCTACAAGTCCTCTTTCGCCCTTCACAGGAGTCAAGACCTCAAACATCATGGGACACAGCATATGTCACCTCCTACATGTGCAGAAAAGATGTCGGAGAGACCTGCCATCAGCAACCAGTTGAACAAGCTGTGAATTATGTCCTGTCCATAAACCTGAGATCGCAGAGCTCAGCGTCCTACCTGCCACCTTTGGGAGCTGGGATTTAACAAAACCCTGCCATTACAAACTCTCAATCTTACTCAGGTTGCCCTTTCCCTCCAAAGCTAAGCTGGGACTGGTTAAAAAATTGCAGCTAACTCCAAACATCTCATCCCAGAAAGTAAATCACTCAAATCCCATTCTAAACTTCAGGTATGAGTCCCCTAATCAGGTAAGCTACAGCAGGCAGACACAGAAGGGCCCACCCAACACCAATGACACATCTAGGCCACCAAGAGTCATAATTTCCTCTTCCATTCCCCCGTGCTTCCAACATGCCATCCCACACATTGGTCCAGACCTCAACACCCAACTAGGAACATTGCCTGTACCCTCTCCTGCCATCCAGGGGAGTGCTCAGACCCTTCCTGTAGGTTCAACCCCCTTCTTGTGGGCTCAAATCCCTTCTTTGCTAGACATGAGGGAAGGGTCAATAAACAGAACAGACAAACCCATTAACCACCCTGAGCCATCTGAAGAGACAAGCTCTTAGATTCCTGTGTTGGGGCTGCTGTGCAGGATATGTAACACTTAAACATCTCCCGATGTTCCTGACAATAGCATGTCAGGAAGACGCCTGTCTGCTGGCTTGGAGGCTGGACTGAAGAGGATAATACCAAGACTCTATTCCCTGCAGTCGGAAACGCTTCCTCTGCCACACAGGGTGGCCGGGTGCCAGTGGGCTCAGTTATGAGCATGGTTCCATGTGGACACCCTGTTGGAAAGAGGATGCTGCCGGCTTGAGTCATCTCCAGGCTATGGAGAGAACTAAGCCTCCACTTTCTACCCCCTGCCTGCATGCCCTGCCTCTTGAGGTGACAGCTAAAACTGGGACACCAATCCTATGCCTTTTAAGGTAGCTTTGTGAATGAATCCCGTTTCCCTTGCTTTTCTCACACAAACTTTTTCTCTGGGGTGCAAGGAACGTTTTGTGTTAAATGTCTCCCCCCTCTGATACCCCCAAGCCTCTGGGGTAGCCCCAGGCTCAGCAGTTGTTTGCTTCAGCTGTTTGCAGCTTTTTGTTGATGCTCAAATTCATGTGTCCAAAAATATTTTCTGGAGCCACAGAAGTAGATGCAAATCTTCTTGAATGGGATTTCCTTTCTGACTTCAGCTGTCCGAAAGTGGAAAAGCTAATTTAAACTGATTGTTGCCATCCCATCTTCTATCAGAGGAGAGTGAGAAAGATATTTCCAGAAAGCCATTCATCCCATCACAAGATAAGTGTCTACAACACCTCCCACAGATTTCCTGTCTCCTCCCCTTGACTACAGAAGGGTCCAGATAAGTAGCTGAGATGTGATGGCTGATACCAGATGTCTCCCATCTCCTTGACATTGCTTTCCTGTCAGATGCCTCTCACCTCCTTGACATGATTTTGGTATGCCATTTTGAGGACTTCCTTGCACTGAATGCACACACTTCCCCATGGAAAAGGTCTGGGGGACATGGAGACTGCGGCAGTGCCAGAGACCATGCTAACAGGTAGGAAAGGATTTTTCCTGTGGGAAGGAAAGTTCACACTTAAACTGAATGCATTCCCATCTGACAGCTGGAGTAGGAGCTCCCAGAACTGGCTGGGATATTTTTGTTCCAGCCACCTCTTCACTTGGCCTTCTTTTTCTTTGTAGAGCAGATACACAGCCCTCAGAAGATGACACATGCCATGAATAGCTCTTATCTAGAATAGACCCTGTCCTGTAGCTTCCACATCCTTCCCCATGCAGAGGAGTAGTCTTGCCTTTCAGTGAAAGTCCCCATAAAGGACAAGCCTATGCAGAATCAGAACCACAGGACAGTTTGTGTTAGAAGGGACCTTAAAGCTCATCCAGTTCCAACCCCCTGCCATGGGTAGGGACCTTCCACCAGACCAGGTTGCTTCAAGCCCCTGTGTCCAACCTGGCCTTGAACACTGCCAGGGATGGGGCAGCCAAAGCTTCTCTGGGCACCCTGTGCCAGGCCCTCAGCACCCTCACAGGGAACAACTTCTGCCTAAGAGCTCATCTCAATCTACTCTTCTTCATAATCCTCCATCTGGATTCTCCAAGGCATCCCTGAAGAAGCTGGATACCAGAGGCAAAACTCATAGGTATGTCGAACTGTTTCACAGGGTATCAAAGACATCCACTGACTGCTGGCAAGTAGGTTACATGGGTTGTAAAAGACCTATGCCTTTCTGGACCCACAGGTGGGGGTGCACTGGGACACCCACAGCACCTTGAATGGTCCTGGGTGCCTTGTTTGGACAACTGAATGGAGCTCCTGGGTCTGAGCCCAGGAGAATCTTTATGACAACAAACCATGCAAGCTAACTCCACCCTGTCACAGACAAGAAAGTAGGCTCTCCTCCTCCACATGCTATTAATTCCTCTATCTACACATTGCCTGTGGGGAACCACCCAGTTTATTCACCTCACGCCTGGAGATCTTGCCCTTCCCTGGCCCCTGCTGCCCATTGCATGCAGCAGCTGTAAGAATCCCTTGCTGTGAGACTGACAGCATAGTCTGCGCGTCCCTGCAAGCCACAACTACTGAGACCCTCTGTCCTTGCAACTTCCAGGGCTGCTAGTCCTCCTGTCACCAGCTATGCCCTTTGACAACGATGTCACTGTTCAGTGCTTAGAAAAGAGAAGCAGCATACAAAGGAGGTTTGGGAGATCGCTCCGTAGGCTTGTCGGCAGCAGAGCGGTATATAGGCAGAATACATCTCTGTGAACAGCCTCGTTTATTAAGACAGTAAACAGGGAAGGTTGGGAAATATGAGGCAGCAGGATAGAAGTCACGCAGTAGAGCCAAGACACTGTACACAAAGTCTTTGCTCCAGTATTGGACCAGCAATATGAGTAAGTGCAATCCCTCTTATTGTTTTCCTTAGGACTAGTGATCAGTTCTGTAGAAAGCCAAATGTTTCAGTTATTGATCTATTTAGTTATAAATCTATTAGTTATTCACAGCAGGATATTCAATGCTTACAGCTGATCAACCCTACATTAAAGTTATTCATAAATAAACCCTGTTTTCCTCTCCAATTTAGCCAACCCTTCTGACCACTATTCTAGATATGCTTTATTTTAGCAAAGGGTAAAGTAACTTGTCTGACTAAAATGCAGGGTTGAGAGACCTGGACAAAGAATGCAGGAGTCCTGGCTCCCAGGTATCACTCTTATTTGTATTACAGCAATGTTAAAAGGCTTCTGCTGAGATCAGACTTTGACTGCACTGAGTCCGGTGCATGCATGCAGTAAGAGACAGTTCTTGCCCTAAAGGATTTGCAATCTAAACTGACAAGGACAGAAACACAGCAAAGGAAAGGATGTGTTATTAAAAGCAGGGGACCAGGGCCTTGAGAGATCTAATAAATTGCCTGAGGTCACAGAGGGAGCTTGTGGAAGAGCCAAAACCCGACCCTTGATTTCCCACGGCGCTGTCTTATCTCTCAGCCATCAGGAAGGTGCATGCCGAGTATCTGGGTGAGTCAGGAACTGCTGACAGTTCAGGTGAGGCCAGACCCCCATCAAAAAGCACAGCACAGCACATTCTTGCCCCTGACCCATACCTATTTACACATAACTGGGAGGAGAAAAGCTGCCTCTAACACCACTAGCCCTGGTGCCACTGTCATTGCCTGTCAGCTGTCTTTGGTTCACACAGTTGAGTCCCCTCCGGGCCCTGTTAAAGGGGTCAGGTCTGAGGCTGATAAAAACTCCAGGTAGTTCTATAGACTGGCAAGAAAGGAAATCGAAGCTGAAATCATGTTTCCTTAGGAGAAACCTGCCTGAAAAGGTAGGTTTCAGGGGACACCTGGCTGACAGGGTGATCCCCAGCAAGTGTGCTATGTTGGGCACAACACCGTGCTAAGACTCCAGTGAGGCTTGTAGATCATTTCTGAGTCTTGTCAAGACATCTTACAGCACGATGAGATTATCCCACCTGTCTGTGTACATATGCCCTACAATGTTCCACATCTACCAGCATGTGAGAAAGCACATGAACACAAATAAATTTACTCTGTTTACTTAAGCAGAGGCTGGTACTGCTTTATGGAGATTTGGCCTTTGACATCAATCCGTTTTCCATTAGCCTACCAAAGATCCTTGATTCTCAGGGCTGGATTTGAATCATAGCAGGGATGCAAAGGAGATTTATACCATGCAGTGTAACTCCTAAAACCAAAGAATTTGAAAATAGGAATAGAAGTATTTGATTTCAGTTGATAAACACAAGTAAATTTAGGTCACATCCAGTTCTGGGTTTCATTTAGCTATTTGTTGTCAATTTTAACATCTTCAACTGTTCAGAAATTGTAATGGTCTTATCTGCAGGGAAAAAAAGAGACACAGAAGAAGCATGGTGGGGTTGAGGTTTGGACTCTTCAGAAGTGACAGACACCAATAAAAATGGCAGTCAAGAAATAAAATAGTGGGTTTAGCAGTTAAAGCTGTGTTTTAACAAAAATAAATGTCAAGTCCTATTGAGACAACTTAGAATTTTTATTGCTGAGTGACTCTGCATACGAGAGGAAACAGAAACAGAGAAATACAGATGACTGTATCTCCACCCCCATGGCTATACCCCAGCATCACTGGCCCATATTAGACATTTTGTGGTCATTACACTGGTTTCTATTCTTAATCCATAACCATCAGAGGTCTATCCCTCAGACAAGCATAGCATTAATGTAGGATGTCAGGGTAATTTGCTCATGGTCTTAAACAGCAAAGCCCGTATTTCTGAGATCACCGTGCCTCCATTTGGTCATAGCTTCAATAGCAACCTGGTCTAGTGGAAGGTATCCCTGCTCATGGCAGGGGATTGGAACTGGATGATCTTTAAGGTGCCTTCCAACCCAAACTATTCTGTGATTCTATAATTCTATGAATCTATGGCAGAGGGGTTGGAACTAGATGATCTTAAGGTCCTTTCCAACCCTAACTAGTCTATGATTCTATTGTGGAACTCCTTTCCTTTCCCTGCTGCCCTAGAATCCACACTGCATTATAAATGGTTATGATACCAATAAACAGCTTACTGCTGTGGGTGCTCTCAACATCTGCATGTAAGCCCTTGTATGCAGCCATGGCAATGGGGAATTCAAATGATCTGTCTTATTTCATCTTTTCCTTGCAGCATGCCATCACTGGAGCAAACATTCCCATGAATTATTTGTGTCAAATCATAGAGTCCCTGCATGCTCCCGAGTGCAAACAAGCACTCTCCTTACATGATGTTTGCAAAGCCAAAGTATTAGGTGAGGAATGAGCAGTTTTAGGACTGATGTCATTTATTGGGCCAAAAAAAAAGGGGAATTATTTTTCACACAGACCTTTTCTGGTGTCTGGGGTCTTGTATAAAGTACGTAACTAAACATTACAGGGTCCTTTTCTTGCCCTGAGATCAAGAGGCACATCCACGCTATTGAACTCTCTGAACCTTCAAAACAGGGTGGGCACATATAGCATTTGCAGAGAATGGGATGAGACTGGGAGCTTCAGAAAGCAGTGCAGCTCTGCACCATGCAGTGTGCTCTCACAGACCAGGAAGGACAGGATGTAATAATGCCTTATGTCAATTTATTGTAAACATTAAATATTGTCACTCTTCTCCCATGGGAAAGCATCTCTGACTCCAGGAGTGTAAGCCAGGCTGAGACAGCTTTTGCCTCTGCAGAGCCTTAGTCTTCCACAGAATCCTGTCCCAGACAACTGAGAGCCTGCTTATTCCCAGGCAGACCCCTGAAGAAGGGTAAAGTCTTCAGGACAGGACCCAGCAATTCATTACTATGGTTCCAGGGAGACCTGATTTCAGCCTTCCGCTACTTAAAGGGGGCCTACAAGAAATCTGGAGTGGGTCTTTTACAAGGGCATGTGGTGATGGACTATGAAGGAATGGCTTTAAACTGACAGAGAGATTTGGACTGGATCTTAGGCAGAAGTTGTTCCCTGTGAGGGTGGTGAGGCCCTGACACAGGGTGCCCAGAGAAGCTTGTGGCTGTTCCATCCCTGGCAGTGTTCAAGACCAGGTTGGATGGGGCTTGGAGCAACCTGGTCTAGTGGAAGGTGTCCCTGCCCACAGCAGGGGGTTGGGACTAGATGAGCTGTAAGGCCCCTTCCAACCCAAACTATTCTGTGATTCCATGATTCTGTAATTTTCTTCATACCACAGACTGCTCATTTGTGCATTGCACTCCCTAAAAATCCCAGCATTGAAAAAATCACACTCAAGCAGACTTTGTGCTTGAGCTAGTGCCCTTGGGCTTTGCATTCTGCCCCACTCCCCCTGCTTTGGCTTCAGCCACCCTCAGTGAAAGTTACTTTAGGATGCCAGACTTCAAATGAAAAATGGTGCTTGCCTGGGAAGCCCCAGACTGAGGTGAGCTGTTCATGCAGGAAGAAGGATGCAAGGAAGGGGTATTCCTTGCTTTTAATAATATCAAGGACGAGTGCAAGGTCCTACACCTGGGTTGAAGCAATCCCAGGCACAGCTACAGGTTGGGCAGAGAAGAGATTCAGAGCAGCCCTGCAGAGAAGGACTTGGGGGTGGTGGTCAGTGAGAACATGAACTTGAGTCGACTGCAGTGTGTGCTTGCAGCCCAGAAAGCCAATTGTATCCTGGGCTGCATCAAAAGGAGCGTGACCAGCAGGTCGAAGGAGGGGAGG
>NDXB01018606.1:134327-149971 GCA_002631895.1 Agapornis roseicollis
TTTTAAAAGTTTTAAAATTTTTTTTAAAAAAAAAAAAAAAAAAAAAAAAAGAAAGGTTATGTGAAAAGGATCCAGTTGTCTGAAAGTATCCAGTTGTCTGGATCATTTTCAAGCAGGAATTTGTAATGATCATCATTCAATACCTGGCGTACAAAGAGGGAATAGCTATGTATATTAAAGCATGAGAGATAACTTAAGATAAATGTTAATTAAATTATTGCTCAGCCACTTTGCATAGCAAAACTTCATTACAAAGTGAGTTCCTGTTCACTATAAGAGAATCAGTCAGTAACGGTGATTTACAAAGCCATCAAAACTATGGCAATGCTCACTTTAATCAGAACTGTAATTATGAGGAAATTTGCTGCAGGAAAATTTACTCATAGAATAAAGATTAAAAAGTTCTGAATGTTGTTTATCGAAGTGCAGCAATTAAATTTTCTTTCCTAGTCTGATAGATCCTTGTGGAAGGAAAAAAAAAAAAAAGTGAAATTCTCTCTCTTGATTACAGTGGAGAAAATAAACTGCAGCTGTTATAGTAATTTTCTCAGATAACAGTAGCAAGTGTCTATGAATGGACATACACATATGGAATGAATGGATTTAATGCACTCTCTGATGCTGGAACTACCTATCAATATAGCTACCTGTAATTAACTCTCTCATACTAAGTAATTCTCTTGGCTTGAACATAACAAAATCACTAATCTAAAGTGGTGCTTTTCTTATTCCCAAGGCTTCTGTAGCCCCTGCAGCTGCCATATGAATACTTGTAATTCATGTACTCCTCTTTCTAACAATTGCTCAATTGCTGTACAGACATCTCTTCCTCTCCTCTCAGGAGATAAGGCTGAGTTGTCACCCCATTGTGAGCAACCTGAAAGAGCTGGCTGCTCAATGAAAAAAGGTAGTATGTATAAAGTGAATTATGGGACCTGAAATCTACTGAGACAACTAATTCTATTTATTTTTTTTTTAAAGTATCCTAAATTGAAAGATTGACTTTTTAGATAGCAGTTTCCTGCTGAAATTTTCCTCACTGCCTTAACTGATCCACAGTAAATATGTATATAAGTGTCCAAGGGGAACAGCTGGAGTGTGAAAGTACCCTATGTAAACCAATAACTAGATTACAGCCAGTAGGACATTAACAATTTGAACTTGCTTGATTGCTTTAATACTGGAGATTCATAAGATGAGCATGCTGCTGAAATAGGAATTGAATATTATTGCTCTTGACTTTGGATCTGAATATTTTGGGACAGATTTTAGGGGAAAGAAACAGCTGTTTTCTTATGGTTTTGTGGTGTAGTTTGGGATAGATTTCTGAAGAAAGAAATAGTTGTTTGTATTTTTTGTGGAGAAGGTGGGATGAATAAGTCAATTATTAAAATGGAATTATAATGCAATTTATCACATGATGGAAATTTATTGTATTTGATACCTAATGAATATGTGTACATATTGTCCCAAGGCAACTGCCCAAGTCTGTTGTTCTGAATATAACTGAAGATAAACTGTGGAAATCTGTGTATACCTCTGTGT
The DNA here is from genome assembly GCA_002631895.1 of Agapornis roseicollis. NCBI lineage: Eukaryota > Metazoa > Chordata > Aves > Psittaciformes > Psittacidae > Agapornis > Agapornis roseicollis. Next base: position 135,873 of record NDXB01018606.1, read on the forward strand.
GGTGCAGCTCAGTTCAGTGTTAAGTGCAAATAAAGTGCAAACAACCTCATTTCTTATGAAGTGTAATATCAGGCAGTTGAGATTTACAAGAACAATTGCATCAGCTCCATGGCATGCCTGAGATAGCTGATGTAGTTTTTTGCATTTCATGAATTGGATTGAATTAAATGCTAGTTTACAGATCTTTGTCACTGTACTGAGCAGTACAAAAGTCTTTATAACCTTATTGCTTCCTCAGAAGTACACTTATGCTTGATAATACTGAGCTGGACACTATTCTTTTGGTCTGACACATAGCACTATAGAGAGAGCTGAGAATACATGTGAATGTTACATTATTCTCTGTTATCTACTATGAGAATAGGGAAAAAGTAATCTATCTTATGCAAGTCAGAAGTCAGACCCAGGATCAGAAGACTAGACCCAGAAGTGTCATCTAGTTATCTTGTCAGTAGGAAGAAAGAATGATCCTATGAGGGAAAATTAATCACGTTTGGAACCTTATGGAATTTCATTCTCACACTTTGCTGATGCAGCTGAATCACAAGGGCATGTGGAAATGGCACAGTCCAGAGCAGTCACCGCATTAGCTTGAGGCCTAGTCTGATCTAATTAACCCTGCTCAGAGGTAAGGTTAATGAGCCTGGGTAGAGTCTGGCACAGGAGGTTTTATTCAGCTTGCTTGGAGCTGCCCTAAGGCTCTACTGTAGAAGTGCAGCATAGACATGCAAGTTATTTAAATACAAACGTGTAACATGACTTCAGGATGCTTCTGCGGTTCAATACAATACTGTCTTGTACATAGCACTCCCTCTTCTGGACTGGGTAACTATCTTGGAACTATAGCTGTAAAGAGTACTTCACTAGGGAGCAAGGAGCACCGACAGACCAAGCAACCTATAAAAGCCAAAGAAAAGGTGGAGTTGAGAGCTGGACTGAGGAGGTTGCAATGAGATCATCTTTCTTGCTGTCCCACCACAGGTGATGCTGGATGCTGATTTCACTATGAAACTTCTGTACAAGTTGCTGATGTTAACAAATGTCTCCTTTCCTATCCTAACCCAAATCTGCTATAGAAACCCAGCCATCTTGTAAGAGTGTTCGCCATAAAACAAGAGCATGAGCTCCATGATCCAAGGGATTCCTTCTGGCCTTATCTGTGCAATCACAGACACTTGTACAGTATCAGTAATGCAGGAACATCTACATATCGTGCTTTTCTGGACATAATCCACAGATCATTTCCCCTTAAACAGGCAACCTATAAGGAGCTAAAGTACATGGTATGATGATCAATGGATTGTCTCCTCTCAAAAAAAAAACCTTTGCTTCCTTCCCGCTTTCTCCATTGTCCAGCATTCCAAAACCCCAGATGTTAATGAAACATTTACATGTCTTACATGTAAACATTCTAACAAGAAACATTTACACTGTCTTGCTGCTTTTGTTTCTAACTCCAAAGAACTAAGGGAGGGTGGGAGGGGAGGGAGGGGGGAAGAGTACAAACTATCATTCTTTTTTTCCCTCATAGGTGTATTTTGTAAACATCACAATAATCACAAACTATAAATGAAATAATAGTAAATCTATTCTAAGCAGAGAAAAATTGATAGTCCTTCTTCTAAAGTAATTTGGTATTGTCATCTTGGCTGGTATATTCAAAAGGAATGCAATTTATTTTGCATTAATTGGGATATACATGTAATTAATGCAGGTGTGGGAAATTAACTGTTTCTTCTTAGACTATTAAGCTGTGGACTTTTAGACCAGTAAAACAGAAAAGTTGTGTAACAGGTTAGCCACAACCAGTGAATAATCGATATGATTAATTTCTGTTTCTTTTCTGTGGGTGATTTTATTTCCCATGATCAGTTTTATTACTGGATTTACATTGGAATGGTACATAATTCATGTCCTTCTTTCTTTCCCAGACTAATACTCAAATGTTGACCATGTTCTTCTTATGAAATTACTTACCTATATCCTTGTGATCCCAGGTTTCTTACTTCTGGTCCTACATCAGTTTCCTAGAATAGTTTGGGGTTTTTTTCCAATTCATTGTAAGATTTGATACTTTGAGTGAATGCTTGCAGATATGAATTTCAAATTCACATTTCATACATATTTGAACCAGTAAAATACAGTTATTGAAAAGTTTGCAGAAAGTAAATATAAAAATGGATACTGGTTAGTACAAATATAATTTCCAGTCTGTATATTTGCTATCAGTTTGTTCCACCACATGCTCTCATCTGTGTCATGTGCTCCTTTCAGGATTAAATGTTCTAGCATAATTTATTATGAGTTTGCTACTGAAATGTCATTCAGACTCACTTTTAGGTTAGCTATATTAGAAACTGACAGTAGTGGTAATACTACTTAATAAAATGTCATCTGAAAAGCTAAGTGATCTGAAGATGCTTGGCAAAGAGAATAGATAGCATTCTTCTCATTAACAGATGGGGAAAACTGAGGCCTAAAGAGATGAAAATGCTTGCCCAAAATCATTCAGGACTCTGGAATTAAAAGTCAGCATTACAATAAAGTTCCATTTCTTGGCTTGCCATTATAGGATCTGGTGTGCAGTAAACAGAGCCTGTGGCAATTATGCTGTGGTTCTAAGTACCCCTTTAATAAACTAATTACCATTATTAAATCAGTCTTTTACACTAAAACATTCTTTAAGATTTATTAATCTTAGTGCTATTTTCCTAAGGCTTTCCTGCTTTCAGCTGATTTCTTTTTCAGAGTTCAACATAACCACTAAATATTGTCTTACTGTCTAGATGAAAATCAAGAAATAAAGGTAGAAAACCCAAACTCCAAGGCTGCATGAGTAATAGATGGGAGATCACAACATCTTGTCAAAAATTTTCATTATCTTTATGAAAAGATTTTGTAAACCAGACCAAATCCAAATGAAAAACACGAAGTTCACCTTGCTGACAAAAGGCAAGGCTGTTCTTACAGTGTTGTTTCCTTCTTGGTTATTATTTTTCAAAAATATCAATGATACAAAACACTTCACAAAAGATTTGCCTTTCTATTTGTGAATGTTCATGACTTCAAAATTCAGCAAGGTATCAATAACATTGTTAACTAAATTCATATTAACCTCAGATTTCTGATAGACATATAGTATCCATATTCCTACATGTGTTCTTCTCTTTCATGTTCTCCAAGCACAGCAGTCTCCTGTTCTCTGGCATTAATCTGTGTTCATAAATTCATGGAGTGAAGCTTTACATTTTAGTCTGCATAGTAACTCATGTAAGCTGCAATAATCAGGCTAACTTGTTCAAGTTATACAATGTTTTGAGTTGGCATTCTTATCATTGCCACTGTTGTGTAACTTAGGAGTAACTTCAGTACTACCTGTACATTCAGAGGTACAGAAAAATATCCTAGTTTTTTAGGAGTTTTTATTAGAGAGACACCACTTGTAATTCCCAAGGTCGTACCAGTATCATCATCTTTGGTATACTAATTTATAACCTCCCACCCTGAACATTCTCACTGGCCATCTGCACAAGCGCTTCCACAGCATGGAAGCAGAGCAGTCCTCTAAGCTTAGTGGTTTCCCTCATTTATAATGTTACATGCCTCCTTTTGATTCTGTCTTGTGAGTTTTCACCTCTCTAACATGAGCAATACAAAGCACTATTTCGTCTGTTGTTTCTAATTTCTTCACATCTTAATACTCCTTGACTTTTCCCAAATCCATTTAAATTCTTTCATCCCAAGAGTCAGTGAAGAGATCCTTCAGGTATAGATTGCTTTTTACTTAAATGAGAAAGCATTGTGGTGCTGTTTCCACAAGGTTGTAAAATAAAAGTATATTTGTTGCAAAAGCCTTTTTTATTTTTTTTCTTTCTTTAAAGTGTATGTAGTTTTGTATTCTTTAAACCACAGTGCAAGTTTTAGATGAAAGGAGGTTCATGCATAAGTTCAAAGCCTTTCCTGCTTGATCAGTATTCCCAGAAGACACATGAATGAGAAAAGGTGGAGAGGGAGAGCCTGGCTGGATTCATCTCATCAGCTTGGCTAAAAGGAAATAACGGGGAGTGAGGGGAAAGTTCTTCTAATTTTTGTTTATTTGCTTTTGTTTTTACTCCCCTTTAGGCACAAAACAAGCAAACTGAACTCAATTTAAAAACAGAGAGTGCTCTTGCTCCCACATGGCATCTTTTCATAATCGGAATCTTCTAATTTTGTGTTACAGTATTTCTATAAGCATTTCCAAGGAGAAAAAAATTCTGAAAGAGCACCTGAGGGAAAACTCTGCAGACGCATGAAAGATAATTTTCTACCTGATTGCATAAATAACAGCAAAAATTGGTGTGTTGAACTTCTTGTGTTTGTTAGTATTTAGGTCATGATTCAGATAATTGTTTTTCCTTAGGGTCAGGCTTGTATCTGAGCTCTTCAAAGTATTTCATCCCTGTGTGTTCGTTCATTATACTACCATAAAATGATATCCAAAATGAACTGGAATAAACTGTAGGGGGTTTAACTAGAGACTTGAACATGATCTAGTTTTTGTCCTTTGCAGATTTCTTCAGCCAGTGACGTGGTTCAATGAAGCTGTTGAAACTGAAAAGGCAGATTTATTTTTCTTGTGCCTTAGAGAGCAGGATGATCTTTAGTTCAGATATGGGGAAGAAACTTCCTACTCTGCAAATGCCTACATCAGATTTTCAGGACCTGACAGTTCTGATAGCAGCCTGTTGGGAACACAGTAATAGACTAACTAGGTAGATTGCTGGCTTTTGAATGGCTTGAATTGCTTCATAAAAATTTCATAGAGAAATGTAAGTAACAGTTGATTCAGCCCTGGTGACTGGGTATATATACCTACCACAGGAGCTGTCTCCACGATCAGGACTGTGCATAGCTTAGAAAAGGCACACCACCAGAAAATGGTTCAGTAAGTGTAAGAATTGCTGTACAATGAGCTTTTCATTGCTATTATCTAATTCCCTCAAATATAATTTCTATCCACTTTCAATACAACAAAAATTGTGGTATCTTTCTAGTTCTGTCATTTGCAACTACTAAATCAGTGGTTTGTTAGTATTTGTAAGTGAGAACTGATAATTGAGATTGATGAAGTGATCCAAAGAAAACAGTAATTTATAACTGAAAAATCATCTGAGGTACAGGCAGGTTTTTAATGATCTTAATATTTGTTGAGCTTTACAGAAAGAAGGTGAGAGCCAAGAGATTTCTCTCCTCTAGCAGCATAGTAGGGTACATAAAATGCATTTAATGAAATTTGCCTATTTCTACTTGATAATAATCTGCACCAATATCTCACACTTTGTGAGAATCACCATATCATTTTTGCCACCTCTTTTTGAAAGGATGAGAACTACTAGTTGACTTTGCCAGACTGCAGAGCACAGATGGAATTGGCATGATGTATGAAGACAGGATGAGAAAGTTGGGGCTGTTTAACCAGGAGAAGAGAAGGCTGTGTGGAGACCTCATAGCAGCCTTCCAATATCTGAAGGGGGCCTACATGGATGCCGGAGACAAACTTCATCAGGAACCGTAGCAATAGTACAAGGGATAATGGTTTCAAACTTAAATAGGGGAACTTCAGGTTAGATATAAGAAAGAAGCTCTTTAATGTGAGGGTGGTGAGGCACTGGAACAGATAGCCCAAAGAAGTGGCAAATGCTCCATCCCTGGTGGTGTTCAAGAACAGGTTGGTCAAAGCCTTGGGTGACATGGTCTAGAGTAAGGTGTCCCTACCCATGACAGGGAAGTTGGAACTAGATGATGTTAAAGGTCCTTTCCAAACCTAACTATTCTGTGATTTTATGATCTTGTACTTGTGTGTCTACCAAAAGCGGTAGCAAACCACTGTTGGGTTTATTTAGCCTCCCAGTGACCAGCTAAAGGAACATTAAAAAGATTTTCAGACCACCCCGTTAAGGGAAAGCCCTGTCCTCTTTTAGCTTCTCTGGTTGGGAACCAAACTCCTGTAATCACTACTAAGAATCCCCACTGACAGCATATGCTTATTGCCTCAAAACTTCACTACAGAGGATTTTTACTTTGGGAATACACAGTCTACTAGCTACATAGTCTGTATATACTGATACACCCCCTTAGGGTTTTTGAAGGGTTTGTCTCTCACAGTGTCTTCATTATGGGAACACATACCAGCTATATAAAAATTGAGATAACTGGCACAATTTGAATGACATGTCAGATTATAAAACCCAAAATGCATAGTCAGTAGGTGAGAGGTGAGGATTTTTGTTGGTGAAAGGGGAAGGGAGGCTCACAGTTACGCAGAAATTTCATGCTGTGTTCTGCCAAACAGGAACAGTATTTCAATCCCTGAATCTGCCCCGCTGCAGATTAGTGTTTGGTTGTTGGATGGTCCGCTCCTTTTCTGAATTGCTAAGCTGAAATTTCAGACCAAATGGATGTTTTGACACACTTTCTATCTAGCTATCAATGTCAAATATGTTTTCATTTCAATTGCAAATAACGGCAAATAACAAGTCTTTGAAAATCGCCACAGAATGCAATTGTATCTACCAACAATGACATATATTGAATGGCATTCAGGCTCCTTACTTTCCATATAAACTTTTGAGGTAACTCTCCATTGCATGTTCTCTGTATTTAGGCAATAAAGTCCAGGAGCTTTAAATTTAAACGTACCACCTCATGACATGAAGAGTTGTATGGAGCAGTTGAAGCACTGGTGTTTGCCATGTACTGGCTCTATTCAAGGCAATCTGCGGGACTTGTTCAGCTTGTAAAGTACTGCTGAAAGTGAAAAGTATTAGCCTGCTCTGGGAGATCTACAGAGTTTATGCTAAACCTGGTCCAGTCAGAACTGACTGTGTACACATTGCACAGTTGTGTTGGTTCTCAACTGCCTGCTCCCCCTCATGAGATAGCTAGATTTGGCATGCACAGATCAAAAATGAAGTGATCCTTTGCTGAACACAGGAAGCATCAAGGAACCCTATCCAGTCCACATCCATGGTTCCTAAGGTCTACCTACAATCTACCAGATTTTAACTTTGCTGTTGAGGATTCTTGACTGCATTCAATGTCTTTAAAAGCTTTCCTAGGTAGCTGAACCATAGTGCGATCTATAAAGAACAGTGGCAATTTTCCCTTTATACCCCCCACCCTCCTGCCAAATACAAGAAAAAGGACTCTAGAAAAGGCCCTTGAAAGCAGGGAAACCAGCGTTTATATGGAGGAGTTGGTCTTTGTGACATAAGATCCAAGATTGTTTTGTTGTGTTATTCCACTAACTTGTTTCAAACTGGATCTGGGAGTCAGCAGTGTTACAGGAGAGGATGCAGTGCTTACAAGCTCCTAGTTTTGTGTTCCTTTTGCCTCTACTACTGCAAACTAAAGTGGACCTTGTTGACTTTGAATGAGATTGTGCTATCTAATGATCTTCCCGCAGCATGTTCTTATAGACTGGAATCAAAGTGATAATCTGAAGTAAAAACATTTTCCATCTTAGTGCAAGTTCCATTAATAACCACTTTCTCTTTTGGTTCTCTGCTGTCTTAGTTGATCTATCTTTTCCTTTTGTACAGTGAATTCATGCTGTGAGATGATGCTCCTGCTGCCATTTGGAAGCTGTTCTACAGGCAGACTTTGTGTCTGATTCAACTATATGCATCTGCTTTGTGTTCATGAATGTCTAGGGGTTAAATGGAGAGTCTTTGTCTATAGTTGAGTAAAACTGACATATGGCTCTATGGGGGAGCTGTCAAACCACTGATTGTCTGAATCTTAGTGTTCAGATGAAGCTCTGAAAATAATACTGTTGCTTGTGGAAAAAGGCTTGTCCATAAAATACATCACAGGAAATAAAGCCAGATACAAGATCTCCTTCTGCTCTCCATGCTTGTTGCCCTCATCAGTGTAGATGTATTCACCTAAAGTAATGTCTGCTACTAATGTCTATGTACTTCCTTGTGGAAGGTAATTGGAAGTTTACAAAACTGACAATTTAATGGTTTTCTACTAAAAGTTTCGTAAGCCAGAAAGGTTGTGAATAAGCATAATTGAAAAGTTGAGACTGAGTGGTAGTTTCCATTTTAAAGAGCTTATTTAAGTGGGGTTTGTGACAGAGCTATCAAAAACTTAAGCATATGTTATGCCCTCAGATTTTAAGCAGAATTGTCTTTAAAAATCAATGGCATGTTGTGACATCTTGGGTTTTGACTAATGCATAGTAGGTTACCACATTTAGAGGAAAATTCACATTGGTAGCTATCCTGACATCCTGTCCAGAAGGAGTGATTCCTTTAAAACTTTTACCCCCTATTCTGTGTTAAGCTGGGCTAGGATAGCTGAGATACTGTGGAGGGAGCACTAATTCAGGCACTGACAAAAGGCAAGATGCTGTTGATGAAATATCATGTGAGGCGCACAAATCCAAGTGATACGTTGTTCTGAGCTGTGCAGATTTACAGTCATTATTGTCAAAACAAATGTCAGCGTCTCACAGAAAAAAAAAAAAAAAGGACAGCTTCCGTAAACAGAAAAGCAAACATCAAAGCCAAATATTTTGCTTCGTTAGTCCTCATTGGGATTAAGGAGGCAGGTAATATGTCATTGGGACATAATTATGGCATAATGAATCTTCTTGATGATATGTGCTCATCAGTTGGGCAAGGCTCAGCCTGTACAACTGCAGCCTCCTATTTGTTTATTTCTGTGGAAATATTTTCTAACATTGAATGTGAAGTGAACCTACAAGTTCAGGGAATATTTTAAATTGGAGGATTAAAGTGATGAAGTCTTTAAGAGGGAATAGTTTAATCCAGCGCAGTACATAAGTGAAAAAATTAATATTGCTGCACCATTCTTTTCACTGCTTGCTCTGCTTTTGTTGATCAGTGTTTTCACATTGATGTCTGTAGCATCTCTGCATTTCCTAAACTAAGCTTATAACAGATTGTTGTGCCAGTCTAGATAGGACTCTGTATGGCAAACACCAGTGAGAAGTTGAGTTTTATCAAAATTAGGATTGAAACTAACGCTTCCAGAGTTATGTATCCTAATGTATCAGTGACCTCTCTAGAGATCTGTGTGGCTTATAAATACTGTTGTGTATGTGACCACAGTAGGACATGTTGTGAGTTAGATTAATGCTCGTTCCTGTGGAGCTGTACAGGAAACAGCAAGTGTCATTTTGCTCAAGCACTTTAACAGTCTGGATTACAGCCTTATTCCAGAGGGAGAAAGATTTATTAAAGGAGAAAAGGCTTCCCACCATAGTAGTAGTTTCCGTAATTAGCCATTTAGTTTTATTGACAAATAAGCATTATTTGGAAGCTGTCCTTCCAATGTCCTTGCATTGTTTGGGAAAAGGAGAACCATTGACTGTTCTGCAGAATGAGTATATGATACTAATACACAAAGGTTTTTTGCATTCTGTCATTGAGTTTCTGTGACTATGGAGCATGGTAGCTCTACAGGGATAGTGCAGCACCTTTAATGCCTGCTTAAGTGATGCAGTGACACTGTTAACAGCAGTTGAGGTTTCTGTTTGCATGTTCCTAGGGAAATACTAGTACCTAATGTATTCACCATTTTGTAATGAAAGCCCTACTTTGCAGTGACTTTTTCCAGGTTGGAAAGACCTCTGGGGCAAAGGACCCTCTTTTGTACCATTTGTTTGTACAGTGACTTAATCTGGATGGGTTTGATATCCTAATGGATCAGAGTTTCATGCTATTTGGGGACTCCCATTTTCTTAAGTGTGCTATGATAAGAGTTCCTTACTGATGCTGATCCTGCATTTTAGCCCTGTGAAATGAGCTACATAATGGGATTATAGAGCTATGGACATTCATAACTACAGCCATAATGCTAGCAGCAATTTGAAGAGCGTACCGGGTCTCAAATTGGAACAAAGAAACTGAAAGCCAGCAAGTAAATCTGTGACAAAGGTCTTTGAGCTTTTCTGTAATCCAGGCACTTGTTAGACCCCAAGGTCTGGTGAGATTTGCGATGAGGGAATATAGATTTGTAACTTGGGCTAATAAATGCATGATCAGTGCCACGTGTTGCAAAAGCTGGTTCAGTAAAACAAAGGACTAATCTGACTTCTTTGTGCACAGAGATGGCAGAAAGACTCTTGCAAATGTTGTAATCAGTTTGTAGTTTATACAAGCTTGGTATAAACCCAGTTTATATCAAGGAACAGTGAGAAAAGTGTGTTATGTAGGTAAAGGGCTGGAGACAGTTGAAATATGAGAAAAACCTATCACAATCATAGAAGATTTGTGAACTTATGTGCCACCATTATTACCTGGAGTCAAAAAAGTCCTTGTTTAGGGAATTAACTGTTTGAATGACAGACTTGCCAGTTTCATTGAAAATTCATTTTACCAGTAATGTGAAGTCAGTTGTTGATAGAGAAGGACATATTTCTGATTTCTTTCAGTAAAAGCTTCATGCTATCATAGCATTTATTGGTGATTAGAAGGAAGTGCAAGAATCTGTTTTCTCAGAGATATCACAAGAAAGAAATAGCTTTCTAAAAAGGTTACCGTAAAGAAAGTGTGATAATTAGGACCATTGAACTTAAAATCAGTCCATGATCAAAGGTCTATGTGTGTTTAATATGTACACATAATCTGCATATAGTTGCAGTGATTTTTTTTCTCATGGATTAGTTTTGCATTGGTAGCTTTTGGCTGGAGAACATGGTTACAAATGTATTTCCTCTGTTGTGCTAGTGGTTGCTACTGGACTTCAGTTTGAAGTATTTTCACTAAGGGAAGTGGCTGTACAGTAATGCAAGTCACAGGATGTTTTTACATCTCTGAATCTACTTTGCTGTGATCAGTAGGTATCTTTTTCACAAAATTAATCAAAGGGTGAGATAGGCTTCCCTTTAAAAACCAAAATAGAAGGGGAAAAATATATTGGGGCCGGGGGGGGATGAGATGGGCAATGTGCTATCTACAAAGGATCTCAGACTGAAAAAACAGAAAGGGGGAAAAAAAAATCTTTCCTTCACAATGTAGCAAAAGGGAGGAAAGAGCAGGGTCAGACTTTAGATTGGGTATTTACTCAGTCTTGTCTTTGTAGTCAGTACTGCATTGACATTGTTGCCTTTGCCTTCAAGAGGACCATTCCTAATGTTTGAGCAACCTTCCTTGATATTGAACCATAAATGTGAGGCAGTGAATTCAACACATTTGCAAACTTCTGGGGCAATTTTATACGTATGTAAGTTTTCTGAGGCTCTACTTTATTTTTTTGTTTTAGTTTGGTTTTTAACTTACTTTTTCTTCCTACTGTTGCCAGCAACAGAATGAAAAATGTATTCAAAAGCTGTGAGGAAGAACAAAAAAGCAGAATAAATGTGCACTGTACAGTCCAATATTTGGAGAGTTTAGAAGTTTAGAGCTTCATGACACAGTGCTTTTGAAGACAATGGCAATCCTTATGGCTAAGGAAATTTCAACTCCTTGTTCCAGAATCACTGATTTTGGTGCAGAAGGACTATGCCCAAATAACTGCATGTTTCATGTTCCCTAGGTAGAATTCTGTATTTCTTCCTTAGATGATTTTTAACAGGTGAAAAGATAAAATGGGTACATTACGTTTGTACTGAAATAGGAAATGAAACTATTGGCTCTTTAAACATGTTGATGATGTAAAACAGAGAGTTCAAGTCCATGTTGATAAGTGATGGCCCCATTCCAAATACAAACATACTTTTCTTTTAATATCACGTCAGTTTTTCGTAAGTAGAAGTTGCTGTTCAAAATTGAAATCACTGAAATACTTTGGGCTCATGCTAACCAAGGTTTCAGTTTCAATGCTGACATTTTTTCTCTAGAATAAAAGCAGCCATAATGCAGTAAAATCCTAGGCTTGCCAAGATTTACACATGCAACATGTTTTGTGTTCCAGATCACCAGCATATTGTATTTTCATGTTTTTCCATCTTTGCAAGTATTTCTCTATGGCCTTGTCAGGTTGGTGGGTCACCTGAGTGCATCTAGCTCCATCCATTATTTGTTACGCTGATCCCTGGGACTATATATGAACTGAGATTAAACACTAGATTTATGGCCAAAATAGTTGTCTTCCAGGAAGAGAATTTGAAGTTGTGTAGACATTCCCTCACAGGGGAAATTTTGTCTTGGCACAGAGGGCGAGTTATTTCACCTGTGTATTGAGTAGGGGTTTTTAGAAGAAATTGTTTGATTACATTTTGTATGGAAAATTTTGTAGAACTTTGGGACAGTTGCAGAGTTGCAGATCATGAACTGCTCAGAGGCAGCTGTGCAAGGCATCAGGGCTTTCTGCTGCACCTAATACTAAAATAGCAAAGTCATATTTGGGAGTATTAACAAATGTGTTCAGCTATAGTGAAAATACTTCCTGTAGAGTACTACCTGCTGGTTTTCACAGAGGGAAAGCAGTAATTTCTGTAAGTAAGCAATCTTTAGATAGACGCTGATAGTTTTTCATGGTGTTAATTGGTGTATTAAGCTTGTTTTGCTGAACCATATGTACCAATTTTCACCTAAGGATTTTCAAGCACACATGATAAACAGCAAGGCATATGCAAGCATAGTTCTAGTATATAACTTGATATAAGCTGATTATAGCTTCAAAATATCTCGCCACTATGGTGGCAACTCAATTTAGAGACCATGACAAATAATTTGTAACAGAAATAACTACCAGTGACTGCAGCTGGGCAAACTCAACTTGGGGAATAACATGTTCAGAAGCTACAACCACATTTTCTGCTGTGGTTTGTGAATGAGCAGGCTTAGGATATAAACACTGCCTGAAGGATTTATGGACATCTGCTTCTGTTACTTCTGTAGTCCTTGCCAGTATCACTACTATCATGCTGTGGTTTTTGCTAACGTGGAATACTGGGGTTTTAAATCAGAGTAGGAGTGTTTTCTACAGCTTTGCTCCAGCTCTACTGCACTACTGTAAATTGATATAATTTACTGCTAGAGTTTATCACTGAGAAAACCCCACATTCAGACTGATGTAAAGGCTCCCCTGAAGGTGGAGGAGCTAAAAAGAAAGAGAACAATGCTGGCATGTTGATTCTTGAATGCATTCCATTAATAAAGGAAGCTTCATTGCTCCAGCAGCCATGTGGCTAACGCAAAGTTTGCCTGGCATCACGTGGTAAAAGTGCTTTTGATGATAAATTCGCTCATTAGAGACTATTTCTGGCCCAAAGTAGAGCAGGCAGATGAAGGCCAGGAGGAGGGCATGCTGATTACTTCAGTAGGAAGACAAATTAAAAAAGTAGACAATTCAGGATAAAAGGATTTATTCAAGCTTTTAAGAAGAAAGATAATACTAGGCAGTAATTTGAGTTAGATCTACACCTCTGTTTTCCTAAATGTGATCAGTGTTGTTTTCTTCTTTTTGGTTTTATTTTTGAGTGTCAATGTTGCTAAAAATCTGACATCTTGCTACTGCTTTGTATCATCTCTTGTAGCAGTGTTTTGGTCATGTTATTGATAGCAGGTGCAGTGGCAGAGGGAAGAAGCTGAACATGTGCTTGTAACTTGTGTCTTGTTTTTAACCTGTATCATTCCAGCAGAAAATAGATGTGAAGAATTTGCACACAGGTAAGGTTTATGCCATAAAGATGTTAAAGTGGCCTTACCACTGCCCTTGAGCAGGGTTTGGTTTGGGGATCGCCTTCTGAGTAACCTGGGGAAAATGTTAAGTTTATGTCTTACAATGAGACTTAAGAGAGTTAACCACAAAGAAAGCCTACCCCTCTGTTTTCCAGGGAGTCCTTACATTTTCTCAGATAATCCAGCTTTTTTATTTCACTTGTCATTTATAAAGTGTACCTGTAGGCTCTTATTCTTTATCTCCCCTATTTAATTGTATATTAAAAAAACCCCAAACAACCAGGGTAAAGAAACATCTGTCATGAGAAGCATGGAACATTGCAAAGAGTAGAACCCTAATTTTAGCTTGGACATCTAAGGACTGTTCGGCTACAAATAACCATGCTTAAAAAAAAAAAAAAAAAAAAAAAAAAAAAAAAAAAAAAAAAAAAACAAAAATCCAAAATCGTTTGATAAAAA